>WJFB01003563.1:0-12794 GCA_009870185.1 Pygmarrhopalites habei | reverse complement strand
TAACCCCCCCCCCCCCCTGTCACAAATTGATTAGATTTATATTTAAAAAAAGTCCAATGTAAAGGTCAGGTGGGATGGACTCGAGTGGACTGACCCATCCTCTCCGACAATACAATATAGTTATTGACAAATTAATAATGGGAAATAACGTAATTAAATTGAACCAGGATCATGTTTCAATGAGAATATATTTTTATCTCCTTTCCTTCCAGATTACATGATAATATGAGGAGACCATGAGAAAGAAGGCGACAAATGATATTATTGGATTGATTGGCACTCAAACTTATTTCAAGTGGTCAGGGGGTCTTCTCCGTATAAAACGATCCAACATCAATTCTGATTCTACTTAGTTCCAATCAGTTTTGAAAAAAATTCTGTGGACAGATTTGAACAATATATTTTTGCTAGTCTTGGACAAGAATAACAAGAAATTTTAAAAAATGTACAAGTCAATTGCACTAATTCTGTTAGCCTTAGGCTTGACCCAAGCCTCCCTCGTCCCTGTCGGTGAACTCTTGAGGATGAGACAAATCAAGGTGAGATAAATCATAATATTCTTTCTTCAAGATTTTTTCAAGGACAATTTGTAACAGAGAAAACTTTCCTTTTAAGGCTACTACAAATTAGGATGTTGCAATGGCGGAAGGGAGAGCTGACGCAAGTGCCTATGTGGATCTTATCCTGGCCAACCTTCGAACCCTCATTAAAACCCAAGGACTGGATCATGTTGCCCTCCCTGACCTACTCAATTATCAATTCTCCGAGACAATCCTGGGAGTCACTTGGCATGGAGAGTTTTCCCTCAATGTCAGTCAGAAATTGATACAGTGGAAAGTCAATCATTTCCCTTCTTGTTGTCAAAAAATTATTATGGTTGAAATTTTATTTAATTACAGAAAGGACATTTGGAAGGATTGGAAACCATTCACCGAACTGGGGTCGCTGATATCACCACAGAGGTAAATACTGTCCCTACATCTCCCTTGTCTATCTTGTTAATTATTGTGAAAAATAAAACTAATTAAAATGTGAATCACCAGCCAAACGGTGACACGGTCATCACTGTCGAGGGTGGTGTGAATGACGGAGCTCTGGGATACACTGGCATTGTCAAGTTTATGAATCTTGGTCCCACAAGTGAGTCCATTCGTCATGTATTGTTGTAGTACAAGTTTAATTCCAAATGACAAAATTACTAAAATTATTTCATGTTAAAATTGGTCCACAGTCGATGTCACTGGTACACTCAAGAGTGTTCGTGTTCAGTTGACCATCCGAATTGGAGCAAATCTTTTACCTCACTTGGACAAACTTGACATCAAGAATTTAGGAACTCTCAGCCTTGACATCAAGGGTCTCGGAGCCATCCTCAACTTCCTCGCTGAACTCGTAAGTCTTTCAGAGAGTTTGTTCAATTGTTCTTTAAAATATGTGCAATATGAATAAAAAGAAAAAGTCTTTACTATTTGTCTATACTAATTTTCATCCCTGTTTCTTTTTGATAGATTGTCAACGTCGTTGGAAATTTGGTGAAGGATGTTGTCGGAGAATTATTGCAGGGAATCATTAAAGATCTTCTGAACCAAGTTATTGAGGGTTTGTTACCCCCTCCTCCAACTCCCCGGTTCGTGTTTCAGGCTGCACCTGCTGGATTTAAACAGGCTATCCCATACATTCGTTGAATAAAATTTAAAACATTAAATTAACTGTATTCCCTGACAATACAAAATGTGTCGTTGAGGGCATTTTGTATTTTGAATGTAAAGTGATTGTTCAAGATATGAATCATCTTCTATAGTTTTAAATAAATTTCTAATGTCTCTCCTTGTATTTCAAATGCGGATAGGAGAAAATAAAATTTGACAAAGTCAACTGATTATATAATAATATCTATTATTGCATGAATAATGATTGGAAATTTTCATTGTATGCAAGAAATGTTCATTTCTTTGAACAAAATAAACTGTGAATACGTACTAGTACATGTGAAACGACAAATTTTAGAAAGAAAGTAAGGGTTATGCAAGACGACAAATCCAGTCAACTGGAGAATACTAAGGCTAGTCAAAGGTGAATGACACCAAACAAAAATTATGGAAAACAAGTCAAAATATGCCCCACGTACTCTCTTCGTCAATGAGAAATAAGATGTGAACAACAAAACATTCATTTTTTTGTTTTTCGCCGTGAAGAAGTTGTCTAGTATTGGCAGGAGAGTCATTTATTAAAAAAAGATTCAAAATTGATCATTAATTTGTCAAATCACTATATTATATGAAGAAAGTCTCAATATTTCTTATTAAATAAAATTTAGTCTTCAAAAATTCTCCTTTTTTTTAAATATTATAAAGTTAGTACAATTTAACGTCTATAAATGAGAAGACAGATTCCGTCATAAAAATTTTAGAGTAAAATAATAAATTTGTGGTTGTAAAAAAATGTACTTGAGACGAGTGTAACAGATAGAATGGAGTCTCCGTAAAACTTTTAAAAAATGTAAAATAATAATAAATAGAAAAGTTTTAAGTGGCTTCAAAAATTACTTTCCAACTCCAAAGGACCCAGCCCCGGCTTGGGCGGATGCAGAAGAGAAAGATGACCCTCCTCCATATCCAAGTCCTCCAGGATAAATTCCAAAGGGACTGCCACCACCGTAGGCTCCAGCATTTGCAGATGCGAAGGCATTTGAACCTGATCCACCAAAGAATTGTCGTCTTGTCCTAATATTTGCATTTGGGGCGACAGGAACTGGAATAGACACAAACAAATAAGAAAAATTAAGTCAATTGTTCACTTTCATGATTTTCCCTAAAAATTTCTTCATCACAGGAAATTTGTTGAATCAAAAACGTTTAGCAAAATTAAAATTTTGAAAGGAAAAGAGAAAAACTTACGCTTTTTGATGGCGGCTTTCAGGTTAGCAATTTTAGCCTCCTTTGAGTCGGGAGCGGGTGGGAGGGCCACAGCCAGGGCAATCAGACAAGCCAAGAGTAAAAATGTAGTACGGAAATCCATTTTTCCACGGAAGACTAACAAAGACAACTTCTTGATCTCAATTAAAATAAATAAACTAGGGTTTATTTGTCAAAGGAACAGAGTAACGGCAAGGAACACGGACTCTCTCGGAATGAGGAACTTTGACTTTTCTCCGCCATCTTTTATACCCTCCAGTTTTTTCCAGTTCACAAGCTCAAAGGCACACACACCTTTGTCTTATAATGTTCAAGTTGTGTGTCTAACTTGACTCAATTTGGTTACGGTGAGATTGATGCAAAACATTTTGCACGTGCTTGACTTTAGTACATGAATAACAAAATATTTACAGTCAAGAATATTTACTCATGTCCCGAACGTTCGTCAAGTCAAAGAAAAATTCCATGAATAATATTGTCCAGAACGTTTGACTCGTCTCGAAAAAAAATCTCTTTTTATTCAAAGTGGAAATTCCACTTATGCAAATATGTCAGTATGGTTTGGTCATGACTCTCCTTCCCCCTGATAAACACCACTAAATAATATTTATGTACAAACACAAAAACAAACTTGAGGAAAAAATAACAATGCAAATTAATGGTGTACAGTGAACAGAGTTTTTTTTACAAAAATCCGGGAAGAATGACATGATTAAGTGTAAGGGGAGTTAGTAATTGAGAAATAAATTAAAAATTCCAAACTAATTGTACTGTCACCCCTCCATTCTTTCTCCGTACTAAACAAAACAATGTACAACAATACTAAAAGGTTATTATTGAGGGAGAGAGTGGTCATCATCATCAAAGTCCAGATCATCTCGGTACAACGTGTCATCACTGTACTCTCTCAGAGGGAGAGTATCCCAAAAACTCATTCTCACAGCAAATGGCTCTTCAACTACCATGGGCTGTGTGTCCAGTTTGTAGTACCTAATTGAACAATTTAACAAAGAGATAATTAGTAAAAAAAACTTAATGAAGGAAACAGTTTTTTTAAAAAGAGAGAGAGATTTGGTGACCAACCTGAGCCCAGTATTCCCAAGAACTTCTCCAGGACTGATTTGTTTCCACAGAATATCTCTCGGACCCCATGTTTTCTCCACAGATCTAAATAATTAAATATTAAATCAATTGTATTTATTTATATTACAAAAGAGTCATTCCTGCATAGAATTTCTATATGGCATTACAATGTGTCCGCAAATTGGACCCACAAGTGGACAAATTTTTTTGAAAAACTGGCAGCCGAGTCCAATTTCTTGATCTCTGGGAATTCTTTCATTTTGAACAGATACTGTAGTTCATCCCCATTCGTGGCACCTGGGAAAATCATGTATTAAATAAATACACACAAATCAGGTACGTGTGTGTGTGACTTTGTCATCAAATACAACATCCTATTTACATCTTTCATGCATCCAAAAACTGTCTCACACACACACGAACACATGGAGGATGTAAATGTGACGCAAGACATCAGCCTAGAGAATGTCAAGGTACAAGTAGTCATGTTTGTCATCACTAAAAATCCTCGCAAACATGTCGATATCTCAATTTTTGTTATCATTGAGCAATTATGTAAATTTAAACTGCACTCTTCTCCATGTAAATAGGAGGGAACCAAAGGAGGATGGAACATACTGACAGATAGTACTCAATAATCCGTCGTCACAATAATCATAAATAATTTAGGCAACAAAAAACACGCACCGAATTTCTCTCCGATCCCCAGAAGATTGAGTTTTGAGTACTGACTCTGATGACCGAATATGTAGATGTAGACTGGTTTTCCCTCATTGATTTTTGCATGGAGTAGAGCACTATTCCTCGTTGCATGATACACATATCTACATAAAGACAGGAACACAAGAATGTGAAATAAAATAATGTCTGATATGACATTGAATAAATGAATTAATATTGGGAATACCTGTCCGAGTACAGATTACTCAGTTGTGTCAACGTCTCATTTGAAATTTCCTTTGACCCAAAATAATGAGCCCTGATTTGATTTGACACGGCATCAATCTCCATGGCTGTATCTCTAAAATAGAAACTGGCTGGGGCTATCCGATGCCAGTCTACATTAAGTTCCCCTCTTAATTGAGGATTGAGGAGGACACCTTCCATTCAATCATAATTACAATTATTTATGATGAACATTATATTTAAATGCGTATCATGTAGTGTTTAATTACTTTCAGCCTCGTAAACTCCTTCATTCTCCGCCACACCCAGGATCCAAGGGACTTCACTTTCCCTTTTCTTCTTGATCAGTTGGTACGGTGGTTCCGTCATGAACTTGTCAAAGTCATCAAAAGTTGTCTCGACTGAAGGACCAAAGGGAGACACGGGATGATGATTCCATTCCTACCATTATTCAATTTATTGTACATATCTTTACTCAATTATAATATCCTCTCTATCTCCAGAATATACAAATACCGAGAGTAAAATTTGAGTTTTTGCAATTTCTTCAGCCTCCTTCCCTTGGAGACAAAAGGAAAGTTCCAGCATGTCACTATTTGGACAGTTGAGAAGGGCTCCAAGTCTCCGAGCCTCTCTTTTTGGGTAACGAGTGTAGGCCATTGGAGAGAGAGCACTTCCACTCTGAGAAATTGCTCCAGAAAATAATTCTTCAATAAACATTAAAAAAATGTAGAGATTGGATTAACTGGGATTCAATTTGACAAAATATTTTTAATTATGATGAGAAATTACCTTTTGACTGAGGACTGAGTAAATGGTAATGGACTGAGGCTGCTCCTGCATTCAGCCCGAAAATGACAATCTATTGTTATGTAAAGAGGATCATTTTTTTAATGTGTCACTTTTTCCTTAATTGCCATAATTCCACCTGTGTGTTCCATACTTACTTTATGATTGTCTCCACCAAATTTGTTTATATTCTCATTAACCCATTTGAGAGCCAACACTTGATCCTATTTTCAAGAGAAAGGATGTTTAAACATTTAAACCATTTGAATTTTTCATATTGTAGGATTGTACTAACCTTCAATCCTGCATTCCCTTGACTCTCCTTGTTACCCGTATTGAGGAATCCTGATTAAATAATTCATGATGTACATTGTATTGCTTAAATTCCAATATGTAGTACAGAGTAAAAATTCTGGTGTTTACCAAAAGCTCCCAGTCTGTGAGGAAAGAAAATTAAAAATTGTGTCATATTATTCACTGCCAATTTTTTCAAAAGACATTTGAAAAGCAGATCAAACTAGGGACCTGTAATTGAAGGTGACCAGGATGACAGGTTCATCCATGAAATATGTGGCACCATAGTCCGAGGCGTCATTCTGCATAAAGTTGCCCCTACAAATTCACATTTCATTTTCAATTGACATAACAACAATTTGACGAAATCACAATTACTATTATGGATGGACACAAATGTCCGTACCCATTCAGCCAGACTAGTACGGGTAGTTTGGGTTTCTCTTCTTCGTCAGCTGGAGCCGTTATTAATTTGGTGACAGTGGCCTTAAGATGAAGCTACATCAAGACAATTTCATTTAATAACAATCAAATGGATTTATGAGAATTTTTCAACAAAATTCTTTTTATATACCTTTGGCACGAATAAATTTAGATAAAGACAATCTTCGTCCCCAACCACACTGGCCGTTTCCGTGTCATACTGGACACATTTCGGGGCATAATTAGTGGCATTCTTGACACCTGACCACGGTAGGGGAGCAGAAGGTGGACGGAATCTTCCATTATTTACTGGAGGAGTTGCGTAAGGGAGACCTAAAAATGCATAATACTGAAAAACAATATTTTAATTGCTTTGATTTTGAAATTCAGTGTTTTTAATAGTAACAAATCCACATTGCTTCTAAACTCACCTTTTGTCCGTTCCGGGACAATAGTACTTTACCCCTGACATCCCCCTGGGACACTGTGACAATCGGACTCAATTCTATATTATGGTGAACAATATTAGTTGACCCATTGTTCACTTGTCCATTATTTAGTTCGACACATGTTGTCGTCAACAGAAATATCACACTCACGACTATCATGTTAGTTAGTTGGTGTTTAAATTCACTACCCGGCACGGTATTTAATTGGGTAGGGATGTCAAGAGGGGTGAAATGTGACGAAGAAAAAAGTCGTACTTGTAACTGCAGAAGAGGAAGAGAAGCAGAAATATTCCCTTTTTGCAAATACTCTAACACTCACTCCTCCTGTCTACCCTGCATTAGCGGACATATAGGTATTAATGAATGAAGATGAAAGGATGGGTCAATGGATTTTGATATTTTTTATGACTTAGCCTTTATCATGCACTACTCTATTCAATAGAGTCTATTGTATGCAATGGATGGATGGTTCATATTGGGATACCATCATGTTTAAGCCCTTAGGAAAAAATCGGGAAAAAAGTGAACAAGACAGACAGACACAAGAGAGAGAGAAACTGGTTCTCTGTCAGCCGGAGACCAAGAACTGCGTGCCACGAGTCATTGGCATATTGATTTGAACAAGGTTAAAATCTCAAAGAATAACAACAGGCTAATACGTATTGATCTCCCCCACCTCATTTTGTTTATTTTCTTCACAGTCACATGCCACCATTTTTTGGGAGAATATTATGACATTTTCATGATTGAGCAGCATCCACTATACACTTTGCATGGTGTTATTGTACACATCGTAAAATAAATACTTACTGCGTACGTTACTTGCAAGGAAAAGAGAGCAGAAAAATTTATTTTGATAGACAAATGGTCAATAATTCACTTTCTCCACTGCAGCTCCGTTCCATAATTTGGGTCACTTGTCCAGATTTGAAAAGTTGTCATTCGATCATGCAAAGTTCCTCCTATCCGCATTCACAGTATAAATTCATTATATTCTAGGTCTGACATGTTTGAGCCGTGAAGATAAACGTCTTTAACCTGAATATATTTACTATCATACTGAATAAGACAACTGGACAAAAAGACATTTCTCTGGAGACAACTAATGCTTTGAATGTTATTTTCCAATGATGAAATGTGCAGGAAGTGTACAGATTGTATAGGGAAAAGCGAGAGTGCATAATTCAATTAACACTTTTATGGGATTTAATAGACATTTGCATATTTACAGAATACAGTTTGTTGAAGAGGAAACGTTTTATCCCAATGAATATCACTTAGCCCCATTTATCCTTTGGGCTGGCGGGGAGCAATGAACAGTCCAAAAAATCCGTTATTTTCGTGGGAGTTGAGCTGTCAATTCTAGATTTGCATAAAGTTTTTGCTCCAAATTGTCAGACACACAAAATTACGATGGCAGACGACGATGTGGACGATTTTGCTGACCCCGTGGACATCCTGTCAAAACTTCCAAAGGACTTTTACGAAAAATGTGAGGCAAAGAAGTGGCAAGAGAGGAAGGAAGCAATGGAAGAACTCGAAAAGTTGACTGCAAATCCAAAATTGGAAGCCGGAGATTATTCTGACCTTGTCCGGATGCTGAAGAGAATCATAGCTAAAGATACTAATGTAGTTGTTGTGGCCAGTGCTGGGAAATGCATGGCTGGAATTGCAAATGGTCTCAAAAAGAAATTTTCACCCTATGCAGCTTCAGTGATTGGGACAATTTTGGAAAAATTCAAAGAGAAAAAGGCAAATGTTGTTACAGCCATGAGGGAGTGTATCGACGCTTGTTTTGTTTCGACCACTTTGGATCACATTCAAGAAGATGTCATAACTTCTTTACAGAGTAAAAATCCTGCAGTCAAAATCGAGACGGCTGCATTCTTGGCCAGAACCTTTGCCCGGGTATCAAACAAGACAATGGTAGACAAGAAAATTATGAAGCCATATCTTACTGCACTTTTGGTAAATATCAACGAATCTGATCCGATTGTTCGTGATGCTGCTGCAGAAGCCCTTGGTGTAGCACTCAAAGCAACTGGAGAGAAAGTTATGATGCCTTTATTAAATGACCTGGATGCCATGAAATTACAGAAAGTAAGCAGATATTCAATTTATTTTTTAGTGTTGAATCATAATATTAATAGATAGGTATTTCATTATTAATGTCATTTTGTGTTTTCACAGGTTAAAGATTTCGCTAAAGCGGCAGTTCTAATTCAACCAAAGCAAGCAGTGTCTATAAATCGAGTTCGGGCTGCAGCTGAAACTGGTTCAAACGAAGAAATTGCTGCCACCGCAGAAGCTGTTGAGATTGACCCTTATGAATTTATTGATCCTGTTGATATCCTGTCAAAACTTCCAAAGGACTTTTATGAAAAATGTGAAGCAAAGAAGTGGCAAGAGAGGAAGGAAGCAATGGAAGAACTCGAAAAGTTGACTGCCAATCCAAAATTAGAAGCTGGGGATTATTCTGATTTAGTTCGAATACTGAAGAGGATGATTGCAAAGGATACCAATGTGGTTGTTGTGGCTAGTGCTGTAAAATGCATGGCTGGAATTGCAAATGGTCTCAAAAAGAAATTCTCACCCTACTCTGCATCTGTCGTTGGGACAATTTTGGAAAAATTCAAAGAGAAGAAAGCAAATGTTGTTACAGCCATGAGGGAATGTATCGACGCTTGTTATGTCTCTACAACATTGGAACATATTTTGGAAGACGCTGTTGCATCACTACAGAGTAAAAATCCCGCAGTCAAAACTGAGACTGCTGCATTCTTGGCACGAGCATTTTGTAAAACTCCTTACAAGACAATGGTGGACAAGAAAATTATGAAGCCATATCTTACTGCACTTTTGGTAAATATCAACGAATCTGATCCTGTTTGTTCGTGATGCTGCTGCGGAAGCCCTTGGTGTAGCACTCAAAGCAACTGGAGAGAAAGTTATGATGCCTTTATTACAAGACTTGGATGCTGTGAAATTGCAAAAGGTCTAATAATATAATATAAAACAGTACAAGATTTCTTGAGAAATTCTAAATCTCATATATGAATCGATGAATCAATTTAACCTTTTTTATATTTTTGTTTTACATGTATACAGGTTAAAGATTTTGCACAAACTGCTGTCATAACTGCTCCCAAGCCTCCTCCTGCTCCAAAGGCACAACCCAAACCGGCTGCCAAAGAGACTACAGCCAAGCCTGTTGCACCGAAAAAAGCCCCATCTCCAAAGAAGCCCGTCGCTGTTGTAAGAAAACCTGTGGAGAAGCCCCAATTACCACAATCGTCAAGTTTGGAGGAATTAGATGAACCAAAACCTGTACAAGTAGGAGAAGAAGGTACGAAAGTACAAATACTTTTATGATTACATATTTACATGGCTCCATATTATGCTTTATTGACTGAAATTTCATAGGAAGGAGAGTGGACATCACTTCCCAACTCACTTCTCAGCTCATTGAAAGTCTTGCAGACAAAAATTGGAAGACGAGAGACGAAGCATTGGATAAAATTTCGGTCATCATTAGTACAGCCAAGCATATCCAACCAAATTTAGGAGACTTGCCCACAGCTCTATCAGAGCGTCTTCAAGATTCAAATCGGAATATATCTGCCAATGCGTTTCTCCTCTGTCAAAATTTGGGAACTGTTTTGGGTCCCCATTGTAAACAGCATTTACCAACTTTGTTGCCAAATATGCTGCAAGGACTTTCTGACAGCAAAGTAATTTCACATTATTGAAAAATTATCATTCAATAACCGTTATTTTCTACAATGGCTTTACGGCTTTACTTTATTATTTTTGTCTGTACTTTTTTATATTAGCCGACAATCCGAAATACTGTGATTGTATGTATTGATACGTGGGCTGAAAATGCTGGTATCAAGGAAGTTTTTCAACGTGAGGTTGTTGCTGATGCTCTGAAAGCTGGAAACCCTTACCTTCGTCAGGAATTATTTCAATGGCTAACAGTACGTTTACCACAGTGTAAGTTGTTCAGATTTTTATATTTGTTGATGAGCACTATAATGTATTCATTTTGTGAGATTTGACTCTTCACCACTCATTTGATTTCTTTAGTGAAAGCAGTAAACAAGGATGATTTGACTGCCTGTTTGACGTACGTGTATGCCTGTATTGAAGACCGAAATCCAGATGTAAGAAAAAGGGCCCAAGAAGTTCTTATGCCATTTATGATTCATTTAGGCTATGATGGCATGTCACGAGCAACAAACAGGTTGAAGGTAGACAATTATTTTTGTTATTATTTCATATTTATTGCTCAATATTCATCTGTGATTTTAAATCTGGTGAATCAGTTTGTAATTGAATCTTTCTTTAATTTTCAGCCGTCTTCGAAAACGGCTATTCAAGGTTTACTCGATAAGGCTCGCCCAAATCTCCCTGCCAAACCTTCAGCTTCTGCTGTGAACGCAAAGGCTGCCAGTGGAGGTAAAGCAGTAACGAAACAACAGAGTGGTGGTAAAACCTCAAATGATTCGCACTCGTCAAATTCAAGTCTCAATAAAACTTTTGAGGGTCCTACAAAAACAGATGATAAGTCCAGGGTAAGCACATACTAGTATAGCCGATTCATTTTATTACATTGTCTATTTTGTTGAACGCTTTGAGTCAATATTTTTTGCACAGACTTTAGATAAAGGAAAGAGTAGAATTGGACAAGGTCCACCTATGAAATCTGATAGCCCGCCTGTTGATTATTCTCCCCCTCCGCAGAATGGACAACGGTACGTAATTGAAATTTTCAATTTGAAAATATTAATTTCATTTTCTTACAAGAAATTGTAGGTGTAAATTATTTTGTTTTATTTTTTGGTTTGAGCAGAGTATCACCTGGACAAACCTCACCTCCTCCAATGGTCAATGCCAATAATTTGAGACGTGAGAATTACCCTAACCTGAACTCCAATACGATTAGTGCGAATCATTCCATGCCTTCGGCTATGGGCATGGGAAATCATACGATGGAAACTAACAGGTTCGAATTACTTTAGTTATTCTGCAGAATTCACATTATATTTTCTCTTTACACACTTTGCTGCTGATGCTTTTATGTGAAGTAAATGTCAGATGTAGAAGAATCTACAGGTCACACTTGCAAAGTTTGACATTTGAGTTTATGATTTACTGTCAAGTAGAATCAAAGGAATGTGATTTGATAGGTATACGCTCCCACAGCAATATCAGATCAATTACGAAACGATTGACAATATGTTCGGGCCAGAAGACTTGCAACCAATGCCGGCACTTCAGCTTTACGATACTAATATCGAACATCTCGGCAATGAGATGCCAATAAAGCTCCCGGCTAGACGGTGAGAAATGTTTGGAATGTCATATACACACAAGGTCTAAATTACAGACGGCTAACAACTTAGGTGCTACACATTGCAGAAGACTAATTTTAACATGCTTCCACAACACAATTTTAATTTAAAATACTATTGAACAACTAAATATGATGATAATTAAATCTATTTTAGCGTTGTGACATTACCACAACTCCCAACTTTAGCATCACCAAACGTACCATTGTTAGCACCTAGAGCTGCACAGGCTGTTGACCTGGCCGTGTCCCAAGTCGGAAACCCGGATCTTCGATTGAGTATGGAAGCTATCGTACAACTTGAGACTTTGATCAGTGATCCAGAAGTATCCAGTGTAAGAATTTTATATCACTCATAAATTCATTTTTTTAAAAGACAGTAGTACAGAATTTATTGAAGTTAACAACGAAAATGATTACATATTGTAGGTAATGGGAGAGCGCATAGACCATCTTCTCTCCATTGTCACAATGCAGTTAAGAAAATTACAACCCATGCTGTCCAGCTCAGCTCCTGAGAAATTACTAGAAATAAATAAACTTTACCGTTGCATAGTTCAACTTTTACAGGGGGTAATT
>WJFB01003562.1:0-12796 GCA_009870185.1 Pygmarrhopalites habei | reverse complement strand
TTCCACATTGTGTCATTAAGGAGTTACCGGGTATCATTCGGTTTTCCTTCATTGCACACCTCTAGATTGGTTGTGTTTTCACTGAGGTTAAAGAATTGGAGGACTACATACAAAAACAGAATGCGATAATTGAGGTTTGTCGTCAAAAACTCAATTTTACCAAAGCACAACTGGATGAAGCCAACTATGTAGCGAAATCGGATGCTGGTGTAAAAAATTTATAATTAAAAATTATTCAAGTTCATTACAGCTACAAAATTATACTCAAAACTGATTTAGTGTCCCTCATTTTGCCCCTTTTGAGTAGTGCGTGTACAAATGTCTTGGACATGAACTTGGAATTGTGAGTACGCAACCTAAATGATGATTCTATCTACCTCTAGCCTTTGAGAATCCAAATTTCTTTCAGCCACTTTATAAAAACTTAGGATATCATTTTGAATTATACAGCTTGAATTTGACTAAATATTGAACAAGTAATCACTTAGGACTAAACTTTAAGCCCTTATTTACAGATGGACAAGGATGGAAAGTATTACCAGGATGAAATTGCAGTGAAAGCTCTCATCTACTCGATAGTCCCAGCTACAGCCATTCCACACTGGCATTATGAAGCCAAGTTATTCTTTAGTCCACTAAGTAATTTCATTAATTCAGTCTAAGTTTTTAAGAACCAATAACCCGTGCGCATTTTACAATTCAAGTCTGACGAGGAGGCCGTCCAGGCAGTCCAGTAAAAAACGGAATCTCAATCCGAGATGGGTTTAACCAAAAAATTAAATGCTTGGTGATACTGCCCACCCAATTAATTAATCTGACGCGCAGTGTCGTTCTACTTTGACTAGGGAGTTACCTGACAGACATAGAAGACGAGCCGCGAGAAGGAAGTTGTGAGTTTTATTTGTGGCTGCCCCAAATTCTGAGTTGCCTTCGTTCCGTCGCTGAACATGCATTGAATAGTCGGAATTGGCGTGCCTACCTCAATGACTCAAATGCGGCCGGTAATGGCAGTAGTTGGACACTCCTTCCTAAATTTTCTCCTTAAGATTATGGTAGAATTTATTAAATATTCTACGACTACATTACATACACCTTGACTGGAAAATTTAGGAGGAGCCCAGCCAAGAATTTACAAAGGGTCAATCCCACCAAAACATTGGATGCCTGCATCCGTCGTCATCTACGAGATAATTATGTGTGGTGTGCTGGGGCCATTCATTCGGATCGGTTCATCATCACTGCCGCCAATTGGTAAATATATAAAAGTTTAGCGTCTTACGGATCCATATTCGGAGGTTTCCCGACCTACCGACAAGTATATAATACTATGGACATTCCAATCTCTATTTTTGATAAAAGGAGTATGTGATCCACCATTTTATCTTTGGTTTTGAGTGTTGACGACGCCGGGCATAATCCTGACCCTTATAGATATAATGTGATAGCAGGAAGTCATAACCTGCACAAGTTGGAATCAACACATCAAAAGGTTAGGGTGCTCACGTACATCAAGCATCCAAATTTCAGGTGAGCACCACCCTCATACCGTATTGTCCCTAATGTTAGTTCCATTCGATTAACATGTAGGATACGGTAATAATTCGTGAGTGCCGTAGGTGGATTGTAATGAAGTGAATTGATTTGTTAGTTTCTTCAATCGGACAAATGACATTGCAGTCCTGTATTTGGAATGGGCACTCAACATGTCGTACGCAGTTGACAGATACTATATGGCAGAGGGCACGACTGGGGTGTGCAGCCACCCGATCAGTGCGGTGAGTGTATAGTCATGAAAAACAAAAATTCCTCAAGTCATTTTTGAATTCACTACCATTATTACTGCTCTGCACACAGTGTGAATGAATTATGTTTGATATGATGTGGGACCACACAGAAAAGCTGTACATGGTTGGTTGGGGAAGGTTAAATAATTTGGAATACTCACGGATAATTCGAATCGGAGTTGTGGTGGCCGTAAATCAGAGGTACGTTGACCCATGTTAACCAGACACTCATTAGGTTAATTGACTGTGCACCTACCATTTTTTCCTTCGCCTGCTTTTCTTTTATATTGTATACACACAACGACAGCTTAGCTGCTTCCAAGAAAAAGAAAGGCACAGAATTTTCTAAACAGCAGATACAAAAGTTTTGAGCAACAATTTTATTGGCGACTCATCGGTGCAATGTTCTTGAGAAAATTGATGTCCAGTGAGAATTTCCTTTAATTTACCCTCATTAATTATTCTAAATGATAGTGTTTGCGAAGAGAATTTTCCTGGAATGAATTTTACCGGGAATGAACTGTGTGGTCATCGATCTTTCAAACATTACTGGATGACACCATGCATGGGAGACAAGTAACCTCCAATATTTCATTCAACTTTTCATTGATTTCATGGATCCATAATTGATTGGTGATAATTTTCATTTTTTTGATTATTATCAGTGGTGCGCCAATTTTTCAAAAGTTGTACACCAGCACCACGAATTATCTCATTGGTTTACCCTCAACTTATCATAATAGTTGCTGGCATCCACCATCCGTTTTCATGAGGTATTTTCGCTATGATACCTGGATACAATTTTCTGCTATACCATGGTTATTAAGTTAGTAAGACATTGAAAATTCATTTTCCTGGTCAAATTTTCATTAAATTATATCACAGTGTATTGTGTGTGTGCCCCTGGAAGGGAAAGTTGTGAACTGCAATAAATAATAAATAATATTAAAACTGTCTACCGACAATTTTTAGCTAGTCCAATGCCGTTGGCATCATTCTATTGGCAAGCGAAGCTATCCCACTACTTCAATTAAATGGGAATTAATTAATTAATTTGGAAAACTTGCACTTTTCTTGAACAAACGGAATAATTATGCAATGATGTTAAAAAGTCTGTCTGTCCGACTCTCATCCCAGAATTTTCTTCAACTTTATTAGTAATTTTAAAAACAACTGTATTTTTAAAATGTTGTTTAATTGGAGGAGGAGAATAACGATTATCATGTGAGTCGCAACAATAATCGTAATTTGTCTTGTAAGACGAGGAAGAGAATAGAAAGGAAGTGTGTATGTGTAAAGGAGGCGAGGGCAACTTCGTACATAGCCATGAAGAGTGTATTGAGAGTGAGGAGGGGGGAGGGGGTCAGAGTTCATGTCAGAGGTTGTCCTATAAAAGTATATGGGTGACCCCTATAAGAGTGTATCCACCGTTCAAAAGCATTGGACTTCAGAGCTGTTCCCGTCTCTCCACTGCACACTGCAGCGTGGACTATGAGAGTGTATCCTGGAGCCTGGAGGGTCAAGCTATAAAGCATAGCAGTGTGCACATAAGTCCGTACATAAGGGAGACAAAGAGGAGAAAGGTGGTGGGTGTAGTTGTGTGTGTGTGGAGAGACTATGGCTGTGTATCTCTGGGAGGGAACTATAGATATGTATAGCCATAAAGTTTGGTAGTACGTACGTGGAGGGGTTGTGGAGGGGGTATGCACGACACCTCCTCTACAACTCGCATCATTTTTTTCCCCATTTGTTAACATTGACTGCGAACAGACAGACAAAACGATTCTAATAGGCAGCTTCGCTTGCCTAAAAACAGAGAGAGGATGAGATTCCCCAGTGGAACCCTTCAAATTTTATTTTATTTGGCAATTATGATGGTGACAACAATGAAAGAAGGGGACACCCCTTCATAAATTGTAAAACGTCAATGATGGAGTCTCCTTCCTCTTCTCAATTGTTGTGGATAGAGAAATGAGTACAAGGTAAAGACAAGGGTCAGAGGTTATTTAGTACATGTTTATCTTCTACTCAATCACCCGTTAGAAAAGTACCCTCTTTTGAAGGGGAAAGTTTTATTCCATTTTTTTCTTACTAGGTACTAAGGTTGGCTGGTGAAATATTTAATTCTACAGGGCTTACAGAGATGGTAAATACAACCGGAGAGGATGGAAAAGATTAGGCCAACAGGGACCCAAACAATTGTGAATGTTGTATCTTTTTTTGTGTAGGTCCATTTTGGAGTGTCGGACATATAGTAGCCATCTGGGAGGTCAGGGGGTCTCGGACTTGTAAGGTAGTCCAAATCCAGGACAATGTCACCCGGTTCTTTGTCCTTGAGAATTTTGATAATTTTCTCTTCTCTCTGGCTACAAGGGAATGTTGCACAGAGTGGTAAGTTTTTCATGTCACTCCTGTTGCACCGTAAAAGTTTGAGAGGGTCAGAGCCAGGAAAAGGGATAACCCTTTCCCGAGGCTCATTTCTCACCATGTATTGTTGTACAGTTATGTTGCAGTCCGACAACAAATCCGAACCTACGGTAAAGGAAAATAATCTCACTCTATGTGAAGCCAAAAGATGGTTGTATAGTTAGTTAAAATCTTGATTAGCAAAAATATGTCTTTAATTTTTGGACAAACTTTCCATTCACAAAAGTCGCTAATGTAAATTAATGTAATGTATGTCTTGCTAAAAGAAGGGCACTACCTTGAGGCTTTTGCTCGAAAATTAATTGAAAGTAAGTACTTCCGCCTTCTTGTTCTGACTTCGAGTCTGGGAAGGTCAATCCAAAGTTTCGAATGTATTCTTCCAAAGACCAAAACAAGATGGGTGATCTTATTTTGAACTGAAATTGAGAAAAAACATGAAATGAATTGTCTCACTATGTGTTTTATTGTGAAGGAAATGTATGTGTGAGGTCCAAAAGAATAGAAAGAGTCAACTTGGGTGGTCCCCATGGGAAGGACTTGCAGGAATTGAATGTGAGCTGCAGCGTGACCTACGACCCTCTTCTTTCCCATGGGGACCACCCAAGTTGACTGTACTTCACTCACATCCAGTCTCATTTCGTCCCACGTTCATTAGGAGAATTTGACTGGAAATTCTAGACAATTTCATTTCTTTCTTTGTATGAGAGAATTAAAGTCCAGACCTGGTAAAATTTGTTACATTTCATGTCCGATTCTCCAAATTTCCATGGATTATCACTCCATCGTGCAGCTCGGATCATCGTCCTGAACCCAGTTTCGACCCCATGCCAATGGTAATACGAAATAATATTAAATTTTTGAAAATTCTTGATACTCATTTGTTGTGAGAGAGTCTCTCCGTGTGTGGCATCCAGGTTGACTGAGGAGACTGTCGTGTTTTTCTCACAAAAGTAGAGATACTGATCCAGTTGGTTAATGTCCATGTTCGGATCGTCCATCGTGACCCAACTAGGACATGTCTGGTTACTCCATATCACTTCATATGTCAAAGTCAAATAAAGCAGTTGGTCAGGGCCATGAAGGGCAAAACTTGTTAACAGCAAGTGAGGTGAATGTTTGTGAATATTGTTCAAAAAATTTTGGTTTACCATTTTCAGCCAGAACTGTCATCAAGACGGAGCTAAATATCATTAAATGGAATGAACCCATCATAATATTGTGACTGTTTCCCTGGACTGTGTAGTCGTGATGAAGATCTCCTCACCTTCTAATAAATTCAAACTCGTACACCAAAATATAAAATGTTTCTCTGTTGACCTTCCTCAACACCAAAATATTTTTGAGCTAAAAGTTGTACTCTGCAATGAGAGAAAGTGGGCACTTTCTTCCCTTTTGTGGCACCTACTGAAATGTTCTTCAAGGTGGTCTTGATGTCTCTTCCCTCAATTCTGACGTCATGGTGCCACACACACACACCCAGAGAAAGAGAAAAACGATTAGCTGTTATCAATCAAAGTTAGGGAGGCAAGAGGATTGTTTGTGCAAAATCTTCGATTTCCCATCTTGTGCACAGAGAGGAGAGAGTTGACTAGACTGTTCAGTGGAGAAATGTTTGTTGTCATAAGTGCAAGTAGAGAAAGGCGGTGGGGAAGAGAAAGAGGGAAAATCTCCAAGGCCGAGTCTTGGCGCCGGATACTATTGACTGATTTGTCATATGCACACTTGTCTCACACACCCACCATCTCTCTCTCTCTCTCTCTCTCTCTCAGACACACACACTCTTTTAAGACTCCTCGACATCTCATCTCATCTTATGAATATTTCATCATCTGTTAAGAAATTACTAAACTTCAAGTTCACATTTTTTTGTGTGACAGAAAGGCAATCAAGACACTTGTTTCTTCCCTTTTTTTCTAGATTTTGGTCAGAAATTCCGAACCTCAAAGTTTGAGGTTTGATGAGGCTCACACCTATTTGCTAAATCATTGTCATTAATATTGAGCCGATCCGACTTGAAAGTTCCAAGTCGGAACAATTGCTTAATTCTCGAGATGCAGGAATTGACGACTGAGTCAGTCAGACTGACCATTCAATTGTCATAAATGTCATAGCATTTCATGCCTTTTATTAACGTGTTGAGAACAGGTCGTGTAGATAACGATGCATCGTTATCGCGATGGCATATACTTTTCAGAATCACACAATCCTGAGACGAGTTTGTGTCATACGCAGAAAAGAGTCAAAGATCGAGTTCAAGGCTTCAATCCCAGCTCAACAGTCATTCATCTTTTTGTAGTATGGACATTTGGAATATCTGAAAAACAAAATGAGAACAGAAATATCATATTAATATTTGAGTAATATTAATTGAGGAAAAGAAATGTAATCTACTGAAAATGCAGACGTACACATTTTTTATCATTATCCTTATTATTTGGCGAACAAACTAGAGTTAGCAACTTTAACGGGATAAGAAGGGTCACTCAAAGGCACACACACTCTCTTGGTCAGAAGGTCCACATTTAATTGTTAACCACGTCTACATGGGCTGAGTGCCGACCAAAAGTTGACTGCAATCACTCCTTCATGAGTTAATAAAGTTAAATAAGTAAATATATGTAAGTTTGCTCATTTTTCATGAGTGAATTTGCCGCGACTGCATAATTTTGCAGTACCATTCACTGATTTCATGGCATAAGATGTATGGATCCTATGCTGTCATCCACTTTGTGATTTCTTTTTCCTCTTTTCCTGAAGCAGATCGACTGTCCATTGGTCCATGTTGAATTTTTCCTCAAGACAAATCTTCATTATGAACTGGTCGTTCCTGCTGACACCACCAGCTCCAGACATTGTGTTTTTTATTTTTTAATTAACTGTTCAGAAAGATGGCCCAGCAAATAATCCTCACCTGTCTTCTCGTGTCAATGAGTGGAGTCATGGTGGACTCTTATTTCGGCCCGCAAAATCGTTCCACGATATCAATGCGAAGTGAGTCACAATTGCTAAAGGAAAAATTTGCATTTAGACGTACTATTGAAATTGTCACGTACTCAGAGAGTACTCATTTTGAATTTTTCTCAGCTGCCCTCTCCTTCCATAACCAAGCCGTATTTGTCAGAGTGGACAACCTCGAGGTGAGACTTTTCTAAATGACAACCAAAGTTAGTGAGCAAAACTCATTTTTCATGGAAAACGAACTTAACTTCCCGTTCAAAAAATTGAGAAAAATGTACAGAAAAACTACAACTTTTTTTAGAATGTCACTGCCACCGGAAGCAGCCCCTATATCTACCATGAAGCCTGGTATTATGAGCCACTAAAATGTACCCGTTTCCGGTCCCTCATTCCCCTCTCGTGGAATGGATGCAGTTTTTGGTATGGACCCAGCCTTTGTACCCTCCCACAAGCTCCAGTAGGGAAGCAACCCTCTCCTGGTGACCATTTAGACACTTCCGGGTATTGCAATCGGTCCTCTCTTCACCCCATCATGGCATCCGGGAAGAATGGCAGCCAAGTGGAGTTTACATCCAGTTTTATAGATGAAGTGGCTCAAAACTCGTCGTTCAAACGTGAAGTTGCAATCGTGGAGATGATGCCCCATGTGAGTCAAATTATCTTTCTGTTTGGCTAGTGGAATTAAAATAATTACCAATTTCTGTGATGTATTATTTTGATGATGATTCTTTCGTTTCTGATTCAAGCGTGGGGATGAAGCTCGATGGTCAGTCATGACCCAATGGGCTATGGGTAAAATGAATGCAGTCGACTGTACAGAGATGAAGATGTGGGAAGTGGTCGGCCGGGAACGAAATACGACTTGTAGTTACTGGATTGGTCCACCATTGTCCCGCCTTCCCCTTGAAAAAAAGACACCAACTAAATCCGGCACTCTTCAGTTTTCCAACAACCGAATTAAATTCACATCCATCAATCCAGTTCGAGATTATTTTAACATGACGACTTTTCAGGAGAGTCAGAAAATTCGTGGGGCTGGTTCCTCCTCTACTCAATCTCCATCTGAATGAGGAATGAGGATCTGTCACGCGTTTGAAGCATGACGTCATGATGAGGATCGCAGAGTAAATCAAAATGGCATCAATTCTTTGCATGAAATTTTCCTACGTATGATTGATTTTTGTCCAGAGAATCTTACACAGAGAAAATAAATTTATTCATTGATAAAACATTTAATTTTGTACAGGCATTTTGCAGTGCTTTTGTTGTGAGAGCGAAACATTGCAGACTACAATACAAAATGTGTTATTAAATTGTCCGTTTTAGTTTTTCAAATCACGATAATCACAACTTTTGTCATGGTTCAATTGAGAGGGATTATGATTTTGGGATATTTGCTATTGCATTGTGAACAAAACTTTATTTCCCACACACACATACACACACACACACACTCTCTCTCTCTCTCTCTCTCTCTTGTTGGATTTGTGTCATATTCCCTAATCCATCGACATGACTCAGAATGAGGATGAAAGTCTGAAGAGACAGGCCATTCACTCTCTACTTGACAGTTCTTGTGGTTGTTGTTGACTCTGTACATACAAGACGGAAGGGAGAAAGGGGCTTGACCTCATTTTTGAGACTAACCCTCTCTCATATCGTATTACAACACACACACACACACACACGGCTTCATGTCCAAACAAACTAATTTAGCATAATTGTAATCACAACCTGTGACTCCACACTTCTATTGTCTTGCAATCCCCAAACACACACTTATGCAAAAATCCTTTTGTCTCATTCGAATTCTTGGATCCCAATTATTGAAGGGATTTCTTTGACAATCTACACGCACTTATCTACTCTACACAAGGAAAATGAATGCAATTTTATTTGAATACCTCCACTCGTCAATTGTCATGTCAGGGAGAGTGCTGTCCACCAACCCAGACTTCAAATATCCTTCCACACACGACACAATTTCCGACTGTCGTCATGCGATCACTTATAATAAAAGTACATTTTTCAAATACCAAATTTTTTCAACGTTTAGTCCTCCTCGTAGTGGTTAGTGCATTTTGTTTTTGGGGGTTCGTGGAGGCACAGAGAGGACCACAACCTATCAGACCATTTCGTTCTTTTATCCATGACGTTCGATCAGGGGAAGTCGTCGTTTTGGACGAGAAAACTATTTTAATCCGAAATTTTAATTATGATGGTCAAGGTCCAGCTGCATGGTTTGTGGCTGGGAGAGGATCTAATTTTTGGGTAGAACGGGTCATCTTTAGAAGATTCACGGTCATCCCGGACCAAAATGGAAGGTGAGCAATCGAATGGCAATATGTTGTCGTGTTGCAAAAAAATCCTTGAGAAAGAATTACTTCAAAATGTTTTGAAAATTGTATGGCCATTCTTTCTGTGCTATAAAAGCTGCGGGAGATTGTCAAGGTACAATAACCAGACGATCGAGTTGGTCCTTCCAGGCTCCTTGACCTTCCGGGATATAAACTACCTGTCAGTCTACTGTCTTGAGTTTGCTCACAATTTTGGCTACCTGGAGATTCCGTCCGGTCTGGAACTACTCACCCCTGTAAACAATTTTTCGTTTTTAATTTCTTTAGATTTTATAAATTTATTTTAAGAAATGTGACCTTGTTTGTGTTTCCTCTAGCCGACGACGGCACTGCCCGCGTGTCAACCTCGTGTCAATTTATTTACAGAACCGGAGGAGAGTCCACCCGCTTCATCTCCCCCACTTTTCTCAAGATTTGTATCCACTGCTCAAAATATTGCTTCAATGTTCACAAGATTTTTTGGGGGTTCGTAAAAGTTTTCGAAATAAAAAAAATTTTTAAATCCAGTAGAGTTTTCCTCACGTTTATTCAAATGGGGTGTCAGGATTGTAACCAAAATCGTGTTCAGTGCAATTTTGTTCATGGAAATGTGATCAAAATGGTGGAGATGGTGGACAGACAAAAATTGACAAAATTCGGGGTGGAGCATCTACCCATTTTTTGAAAGATTCCTTCTTGAATCGCAACATTCGGCATAGCCCTCACAACCTTCTTTACGTAAAGCCTCTTGGAGGGGAAAAGTAAATTTTCTCCCGTCAACAAAATGTGTGCTTTGACTTCTTTGATTCGATAAGGGATACAAAAAGCTTTTTCATACAAGATACAGTAAACAATGGTCGTCTCAACTGCACAAATGATGTTGAATGTCGACATGATTGGACTTGACCCCATAATTTTGATGGCAAATGAACTGCACAGAATGGTCAGAGTGATGAGACACAATTTGAATGTGTAGACTGCGAAACAGTGGGATTCATTAAATAGTTTTAGGATTGTATTCAACTTTTGAAGGTCATCCAAGGCTCGTTTCATCACTGGTGAAGGGATGAACTGTTCTTTTTTCCATCTACAACAATAATTTCTCTAAATTACACATGCAATGTATCAAGGATTGCTAGGAAATTAGAATAGAAAATCAAATTATTTTACATAGCCAGTGCTTTGGAGCCAATCAGTCGATCCGAAATGTCCACACAAGTGGCTTCACACCTCAGGAAAATGAGGAGATGGACGAGTGCTGTGAAACAAGCTGAGGAGAGAATAATCAGTTGCCAGTATGCCTCAACCAGCAGAAGACTGTAATATAATTGAGGACTACAATAATTTGATGGAATTCGATTGTAAAGGAGGTGTGGATGGGAGTGGTCGACAATCATTATGATGGTGTAGGGGATCATTGGAAAATGAGCCATAGATCCCATTGTGAGGGCCAACAATTCTTGTCTGGTGAACTTTGTGACATGTCGTTTTCCTTCCACACGGTCTTCTCTCGACTCTTGAAATATGTAATTGAAAATTGTGACGTTGGCACGTCTATTCTGGATGAGTACAGTGTAGCCCATAAATATTATTGTGGAGTAAGCCACAAAAACTGTGATTTGGATTGTAAGATGCGTCTCAGGGAAATACTTCGGGATGACCAGACTTTGGATGAGTCGAAAGCCAATGTATAATACATCGATGAGGATACAAATGTACATGAGACACCAAATCAAAGTACGGATTTTGGATGAACAACTTTGTATCATCCCATTTTTGGAATCAACTTGGATTGGGATGGCATTCAATAGAGACACGGTAGACAAGACTAGGAAAATTGGACGACTTTCACTCAAATTCAACATTTTGGAATGTTGGAAATTGGGATTTGTCTATGATATTTTGTAAGAGAATAACTGGAACTGGTAGATTCGCTTGTCAATCTGAGCATAATGCTAAAAGCTTTAACGAGTAACAAGCTTAGACGAGGTTAAAAAGTAGGACAGATTGAATGTTTTCTGTTCGGCCTTTCGTGATTCGACCTTTCGTAATGATACGAGGCTTTAACCTTTTGTATGACACAGGGCTTTGTATCCACTGCAGTGGACTTTATGCAAAAGAAAGTGAGTCTCCAGACCGACTCTCCAACCCCTTCAAATCCTCGGCTCGATCTGAGTCCCTAACGTTACTGTCTTTTTTTCGACGGCCTCATAGATTCAAATGCCCAGATACTATTTCTCCGATACTAATTAAATTTGCTCGTTGCATAATCGCAACATATATAAGTAACTCAAGTCCTTTAAAATTTGAGTGACAGGGGACATGCCGGATCGGTGAGTTAAATGGGTTTCGCCAAATTTTCCATCCACGCACTGGAATATCCAGTACACCCATCATACTACTAGATGGACTATTTTGAGATTACCACGTCGTGAAACACACACACCAGATACACATAAGCTAGTTCATTATTTTAATTGTTGTCACTGTTAACATGTGGAATGTCACAAAAAGTCACTGGCAGAGCATGTCAACCGTTCATACTGAAAGATTACGTGGATACAAAATCTTCCGCATCTAAGGACTTTTGGCAGAGAGAATTTATTTTAACATTTTTTTTGACAGAGGAAAATTCTGCCTCATTTTACGATATGTTTAAGCTTTAGTGGAGATTTTACACCCATGGAAAATTACTCCTCCTTGTCAAGTTAAAGTGGTGGTTCCTTTTTAATGATTGAAAATTACTTTTAGTTTTGAGAAAAGGTATCTGACAACAAAATTCCCATCCTGTCACATCCATATGCTTTTCGAGAATTACATAACTACGTCCTCCTGGTTTCGATCAGTAAAAGTTGATGGGTAATAAATGTCATAGCCATGTGTTACGTGAACCACCCAAGACAAAAGTTATGTAGTCCTTTTATGCCGTTATGTGGACAGTTCATCAGGTCGGCTGGCAAAATGTCGAAATTGCCAAAACTTTTGAAAAAATCCTTACGTAGTATATTTAAATCTAATGTAAAATTTTACCCTACCGAGGTTCGCATTATTACAAAATTTCCAAGGCTATTCCCATTTACTGGATGTTAAATGATGACTGTCAAACTCTACACTTTAAATGACATTTTTATAGGCTGCATTTTTTTTGGCCACAGAAATAAAAAAACATGTGATTTTGGCCACAGTATATATTTTTTGGCCACAGATTTGGATTGCGTTGCATCTTACGATTGTGTGTGAAACGACTTTGTTTTATAAATCACGCAGCGTTTCAAATTTTTATGGGAAGAA
>WJFB01003561.1:0-12799 GCA_009870185.1 Pygmarrhopalites habei | reverse complement strand
ATATAGTTCATGATATTTTGGCTATGATGAAAATTTTGTAAATCACCATATGTACGCTCCATGAACGAGTATAGAGTGAAAAAGTGGCAAAAGTGGCCGGTAATACCCGGTCCTACGGTACTTGCTAACTCCACCTTCGATCAGCCACACACACATATATGTAGAGAGTAAGTATGACGAATGGAGGAAGGAATGGAGACATCAGCTCCAATATAAAAGACACTAATATGACAGTTTGATCCGGGCATTATGTGAGGCTTAACAGAAATCAATTTTTTTGGCAGTCTTCCATGTCCAAGTGACTGACAAGGGGTTCACAAGGGTAAAAATTCGTTTTAATCCCGTATCATTGGTTTCCAATGTCAATCAGGGAGGGGAAGTACTTTCTAACTACTACTGTTTACGTCCATGTCCCTACACAAACACGTACATACTAAGTAAGAACTGTCAAATTTTTTACTTTTGCTTTCATATCCTACTGAAAAGTAACAATCGTATTGACATATTCTAGAAATTGTCAATCCGTCAACCAGGAAGATGATAATTATTTTAAAATTGTGCTAATTTTCCTTAATTAGTATCTTTTTTTCTAATTTTAATAATTGTCTCTCTCTCCACATGACTGGAAATTGAAAAGTGAGATGAGGAGGTTGATGAGGAGGTCCTCAGTTTGGTTCATGTTGTGTTGTGACGATCGTCATGGTGTGTGCATTGACGGGTGTGTGTGTCTGATGAGTTCAATGTCTGAACTGTGGAGGTGGTAGACTAGAGAGTGAGAGTAAGTGTGTGTGTCTGGCTGCTTATTAGGTTGTAATGTATGGGATGATGGGGTATGTGTGAGTTCTCCGTGGAGATCTCGGCTCTTGCTGTTAGGTCTCTCTCTCTCTCCTCGGATTCTCTGTCTGTTCTTTCATCCGACAATGATTACCTACATGGAATGGTTTATTTTTTAGCAGGGTCTCTCTCTCTCCTCTAATCCTCTCATTATTAAAGTTGTCCAGCTAGACCCAACTTATAACTTCATCCAGTTCAAAGGGGAGAAGGCTTTCATCCGCTACTCCTCTTCCCTGTATTTATGTATGTATGTAGTCTGTACACACACACACTCTCTCTACTTACAAAATCCAATGTTGAGCAAACTTCCACACACACACTCTGCCTTTATCCACATCGCTTCTCATTTATATACATACCGTCCCTAGGCCATGACTTTCTATCCCCCTGTTTGCCTCTGTGTGTGTGCAGCAAGTATGGATGTACAAGCATAAATAATTGTAAGTACACCGTGAGGACACAAGAATCAACCCTCCCTCCCTCTCAAAACTGTTTCAGTTGAGTTGCATTTCCGAGATTTTTCTCTCTTTGTGTCCTTATTTATTTACTGTATCTGAAATAAAAGTCCAAGTCAAAGACGTTCCCTTTGACTATGAATGAAGGGAACGCGTGCCATCCTCTGCTTTGAGCAAATGAATAAAAACTCACACACACACATACACACTCTCTCTCACTGATCTCTAGTCAAAAAATAAACAACGATCCATTAACATGTTGTCATCATGATCATACGCATTCGTATATTGACTTAACACACTGTGAAAGGGTTCAGTTGACACGAGGAATTACGAGTCCTGAGACTTGACGCCTTTTCCCCGTTTTTTTATTGCTCCTACTGAACAACAACAGAGATAATATGATGATGATGAAATCCATTCTGGACCGATTTCAATCTTGTCATTTTCCATTATTTCCACCAAAAAAAGAAACCATCCAGTTCCCACGAGAATTCTCAAAACTTCCTCCATTCGACACTAGACAAAAAAGAGTGAACACGGCGGATGATTGTGTACAATGTGCTTGACTACTTTGGTCTTTCTATAAATATTACTCAGTCAGTACACACTATATGCTGAAATAACATGAAGCATCAGAAATCAACAGGAAATCTCTTTACAATATTTCAATTCGAAGTTTTTAATGAAAAATGTATATTCTTGTAACTCTCAGTCATTTATAATAATATTTTTTCTTTTGTATAGTAAGCTAGTTCACGAGGTAATTAATATTAATTAACTTTTCCTGTTGATTTTTTTGTTATCTTTGGAGCAAAATAGTAATTAATAACAATAATTGTTAGGACTCTTCTTGTACAACTTTTATTACATATATGTAGAATAATGTTTCATCATGTATTTGACATTTTTTTACATTTTAAGCAATGTATTGCCAAGACCTACATTTTTAAGGGTATCTGCTTAAATACACTGAATTCAAGTTACAAATGTCTTTAGTTTATTTAAAGAATCTTTATACTGTACACAGTGGTTTATCATTTTCCTCTTTTTTATCTTTGTCGTCAAAAATACAAAATACGAATTCATCGCAAAAAATTAAACAGTGTTTTTTTGAGTAGTAAAAAAATTAGCCTTAAATTATGCAAGAATGATTTCACAAAATTGACAAACAAAACACAGAGGTGTGAGTGCTTAATTACAATTCAAAACTAAATTATTTTATTTTAAATACAAGTTGTGTACACAAAAATAAAAGTATCACAAAAATCTGACACTTCCTTCGTTGGCCCTTTCTTATTCTTATGTTTATTACACATTTACACATAATAATAATATGTAGTAGTAGTTCATTAGACCTTGTTAGCTTTCGATTTTACATTTTCCTTTGTGATTCTTCTGCTTTTTGGAATGAACGGTATTAAGTTATACAGAAAGTTAAATAACACAGGCTATTTTCAACACAAACTATCTAATATATTATTGTCCCTGAATATGATATTTATATATTGTAGTTACATCAATAATAATATACACATGTATTATCATCATGTAGTCGTTATAGTTTAAATAACACACTTTTCAAAGTTATATTATTATATATAAATGATTAAAAATCAATGCTACTATTTTTAGCACTAGACTTCTTTTTGGGATTAGGTGGATTGAGTTACTCGTGCTGAGATCAGTGAGTTAGTCATTTATTAATTAATTTTTTTGAGTGTCCTATCATTCCGCTCAACCAAGTACAAGTATACTGTAGTAGTAGTAGGTTATTCTTTTATTAATGTACATAAGGTAGGTACCTATCTTTCAAATTATTACAATACAACAACAAATTACTTACAATTAATATAATAGATAGTCTATCAATTCAGTCGATCACTCTGATTCTCAGTAGCAACCTGGATTATTATTGATATTTTTGGTTGACACTGATCATATAATAACATAACAAGCTGCGACAGCAATAGCCAATCCTCCATCGTATAGCAACTAATTTCAAAAATTTAGTCAAACTCCACAGTGACACATTTTATGATTAGGGGTTCATTGAACCCGGGTCATTCATATGGTACATACAGAAGGTTAAAAAATAAAAATAAAATCATGGCCCTTACAATAGTAATACACAAAAAACAATACGTGTATGTCCTATATGTATTTTTAATTCACAAAAAACACTTTTTCAAACCATAAAGAGAAAAACTTTCTTTTGCCTTTCCCTTAACGGAGAAAAATAGTCAACAAAATTGAGCCATAATTTCCACAAAATTACGATTATTTAAAAACAAGTTGTTTTGAAGCAAAAAAAATTGCTCCCATTTCTTTTTAAAAAAGATTAAAACAACAGAGTTAAAACTAGGATAAAAACGAGTACGAGAGGAAAAAACCTTATTTTGAGTAAAAAAATTATTAGAACGAAAAAAACGTGACGTTATTTTAAATGCTCAAAGTACTGTTACGATAGCTGAACATGCGAAAAATTGTGTTACAATATCTTGGATATATATTAAATATGATAATGTACGAGACGACTTGTGTGTACATTGTATAGGGAAAGCTGCGGAAAATCATTCTCTGTGTGTGAATACAGGCATTGGTGAGTTATTCTATTGCTTATGGTCTGAAATTTGTATATTTATACCATTTCATACTGTCAGAATCTGGACGGAATGACAACAAACCGCATGCAACTTTTTTTTGTTTTAAGCGATAATATAGACCAAATCGAGGCATGACAAACGCCTTGAAAACAGTTAAAATATGAATTAAAGCATTGTTTGCATAGGATCATATCAAATCACTCGAGTAACTCAAACTATTTTTCTTGCCCCCCTTCAAAACATTCACATAGTAGTAGACTAAACAACTTTCTGTGATGTCCTGCTCATGAAGAGCAATAATGTTAAGTAAGTACTCTTTGCTTCCCGCTGTCACCTTAATTCTATCTGTCTGTACACAGCAAAAGTAAGCTATAATTAAGGTATACAACCCAAGCCCTGCTTGGATATGATGATCCATTATTTGTTATATTCGTAGTCACCAATTAACAATTAGTATGATTTTCAGAAAAGAATCCACTCCCTATACATACATTATTATTTTCAGCAATAATTTTCGGCTCATTACTGTCGTCTTTTGTGTGTGCACTAATATCTTCCTTTTTCATAATATGTATATTGGTATATATTCAATTTGAGGTACTTTGCAAGAAGTCAGTCAGCAAAAGTTTTGTTAAAACAGAAGAACAAGTCATACTTTCATTTTTACAAAAAAATTACTCTACTAACCAAATAATTCCTGAAATAACATGAGAAAGCTTCTCTTCAAATGATGACAAAAGTTGAAGAGGTGTATTGATTTAGATTTACGGCGTTAAGCTATCCTCAATCCAAATTTGATAAAAGAATATGTAATTCCCGGAATGCATGGCCAATTTTCCCTTGTAACGTCTGTCTTTTCAGTGTGAAGGCTCGAATTGCGACTAAATGTCTGTAGCAATCCATGCTCTTGTTGTACCTGTAAGAGACACAAAAATTAATTATATTAAAATCAAGAGTAAGTCCTTGTTTCAACAAACCCCTATTTAATCAGTCAATTTTGATTATTTACCCAAAAAAACCATAAATACAATTTCATTCACAAAATAACTATTCATTCACATAAAGGTAAAGTAGTAATATATTAATATTCTGGTGTATTGTATGAGTTTCTTTGAAAAATCTTTGAGCGTATCTTAGTGCACTTAATACTTGTGTATCAAACCGAACTCACTTAAATGAACTATTGAAGTAAGTGGATTCGACCCCTCCTCTACCATGAGAATACAAATTTCCTTTTCTTAAATGAGACTAAGCCCTGACTAGTCACAACAAAGTCGTGGGGACATCTCTCTCTCTCTATGCATGGTAGTTGTGAACAGCATTAGCTAAATAGTTCCATAAGTGCAACAAAATAGAAGAAATAACTTTATGCACTCAAAGTCCCTAATCACTATAGACAGATTCCTTACGCTTTCGTACTACTACTCCAAGGAGAGTAAGGTAATTTTCATTGATGATCAGACCATAGGAGGGGACAGAGCGTGGGAGACACGGAAGATTTTCTTCAGGGGCTTATTATTATTTGTTCTCAATTTCCTTACGCAGCTTAGACCCGGTGGATTACGAGAATTATACAGGCTACACGTTTGTTTGCCAGCCCGAGAAAGTCGCCTGTCAAAAAAATCCATCTACCTACATACTACATATCAACATATCCAATGGATAGTATCCATACACAATGTGTATTACACATACATACATATAACCCTAGATAGGGGTCTTCCACGACTCATATAATAAGTATTTATACATACCTAGACATGAAAACACTAGTCTTGTCATCCAAATAAATAAAAAAAACTATAAACACACCGATCCCCTTAGCTGAATGATGAAGGGGGAAAGTGAACATTGTACTCACTCTATAGCTGTTGAGATAACATGAGGAGGATGCTATAGCACTTTGTGTTTGTCACTACCCGTTTTTCTCAATACGACTGCGACACATAATCAAGAGCAAAGAGAGCCGCCGACGTACACACAACGAGCTTAATATCTTCCTCATCTTTTATTGCCCAACAAGACATGGATATATCAACATTTATCTGATTGTCCCTGTTTTTTTATCACAAGCCCTCTTTCGATTCCAATGTATATGTCACAGAGTAGCATGAGCATTTGGCACAACAAACAAGCCATTTGGAGTTACCCTGATTCAGGAACCCACACACACACACGGTGCAGACACGCACGTCTTTAGAGGTGCTCCCTACTTTAGAAAATCTACCCTGAAAACAAATTTCCAGAAAGAGCCACCGCTTCACCCCAGACTATTACGTAACAAGTTACAACCAATCTTTGAATTAGTGCATGATGGGATATATTTGCTCCTCCTTAGTGTTTCAAATATGAATGTTCCTATAATAAGGAAAATGTGCCGATTTTCCGTCTCATATATCTACTTCCTGTACACACTGCCTGTCAAAGAAGTTGCCGACAAATTAGACTAGCTGCTACTGATACCTACTATTTGCTGAACGTCCTCCTCCTGCTGGTGTACAGTCAATCATTTGCTTCCTCTCTAGTTACTAGCTGATGATAATTTTATGTGGATAGACAAGTTCAGGTCATCTCAATGCATGATAACTAGGTTCTCATCAGGAATAATCAATGTGGTTTTCCAAAAAAAAGTTACACACACGGACACTCACTATCAACATTGGGTGAAATTTCAGAGAAACCAGGAACTCTCTAAACCACACGCACACACACAGACACCACTTATCTCATGCTAATGGCATCTCACGAACTACTACACACAATGTAATTTAATTCCCAACAAAATTATGACTACGTCCATCCAGGTTGGTCAAAATAATATGATGAGAACAGAGCCGTTCTTCTTACCGTTCTTCTCTGGAAATGTCAACACCCACGGTTTGTATTGGACTCTCTATGTTTGTCTTGATAACGGATGCAAAATTTTTGAGTATCAGGCGAAGCGAATTACAGCCAGCTGTCATGTGTCTATAAAAAATTCAAAGAGAAACAAATAATTTTTTATAATGACGTATTGTTGGTTAGATATTGTATATATACACAATATTACATCTAGTTAGCATTAAGCGCCTTCAGCAAAAACGATCAGAAGCAAAACTGAAGATGAATTGAGAAAATTTCCCGATGAATGTAATGTATACAGATTTGTATTCACAAATCATTCCGGTACATTATCTGCTTGAGTTTTCATTGTCCATCCATGAAAAAGATCAAACATTAAGTAAGTAGCTTTTCCTTGTATGAAAATAATATAGCTAATCCTCTTATCCTTCTTAGATGCACCTCCGCAACAATTTAGAGAAGATATAAGTTCAAATTGCATATAAGGTTCCTTCGATATGGTAGCAGCAGAGGAAGAGAGATAAATGAAAAGGAATAATCCCTCCACAGACAGCTTAACCTCATCAACAAATTCATAACACACACACACATTACTGGAGTCAGAGGGGTCTTAGCCTGCAGGATAATATTTATTGAATCCAAAAATTATTATTATAAAAATTCAAGCAACTGGAAAATTCTCTTAATTCGTTTACATAATGTATAAAATTCATATTGATATTTCTCAAATCTACGGATGAACCTTTTTCTTTGTATAATACACGACATGGACGCCCAACCTGACCATTTAAAAAAAGATTTCCAGCTTTCGAATATGTACATATTGTTTAATAGGAGCGTCAAATTCATTTTTTTAAAAAAAATTAATGCTACCGTACATCATAGCCCTGTGTCTATTAAATATATAACAATTGTGATGTTCTCGTATGTCTATTCTATGTATTCATGTACATTGTTGAAAGATTTAGACAGCAGAGAAGGGCCAGTTCAGTCCAACAGTAGAGTATGTATTTAGATGGGATAATTAGATAAACGAGCTTCATTTTTCGGCTCTCAACTGAAGGGTTGGGTCTCCACGCTTAGTTTCTCTTCTGTCTAAAAGAGTAGGCGTTTTCCATGGAGAGACAAGAGTATCAGGAAAGACCAATGACAATCCTACCACTAGCGACAAAAACCGTTCCAAACGACTCTCCCCCTATTTCTAATTCATGCACTCACATTTAACACGTACTCCCTCCAGGAACAATTTCTGACACACAAAAAATATTTGTTTACCTACTCAGACAGTTCTATACAAGAAGAATTTATAGTTTGGAAGCTGGACGAAGGGTAAGTGGTGCATTATGCCGTCAGCTACAAAGTTAGAGAAAAAGAAGAACAAAATATTCAGGAAATAAAATAGGGTCACATGTCTAGTAGAAACATGAAGCACGCAGCAACCAAACATGTAAATTATACATACATGTGTCATATTGCTTATCATCCGGTAATATAATTCATTCAAAATTCCAAACATCAACAAACCTATTGAAATGCGCCAGAACCCAAAAAACATTCCCAGTTTCAAGTAATGAAATGAAGACCAAGTAGAAGACTAAAGGATTTAGTTATTGTAATTTAAATAATATTCTCAGTAAGGAAAAAATGACAGTATCATAAGTTCATCTGATAAAGGGATACATAGTAAATTTTAATATATTCTAAAACAAAAGGATATGGGTAGTAACCTACAAAATTAAGAGCAAGCTGTGTGGCGACCTTAAAAAGTCTTCCTCTTTGAATAATTCATGAACAGCAATATTTCAAATAATAACATCAACAGCAAAGTATGAATTGATTGTTTTCTTTTTTTAAGGGCACACAGACATGCAGTCATTATGTATGTTCAATGCTGTTAATAGGAGAGCAATGTTTCCCTCAAAGGATTCCTCGTAACCCACGAATTGTAAGTATGTACAGTACAAACTCAGGTGTTATAAACCGGATAGCACTGTAAGCTGCATACAACCGCCTCCTTTTTCTTCCTTCTATCCTTACACAACAAAACTCCAATAAAAAGTTTGTACATTTCTCTCTCAATTAGACAGACCCTCACTCTCAAAAATTAAGAAAAAAGATAAGTAACGCAAAACCAGTCTCTGAAACAATGGTCAAAGATCTAATTTAGTAAAAGCTATAAGTTTGTAAGTAGTAAGGATGGAAAGTACAAAATGAGGGGAGCCATACCGGCACTTCCTTCATCTTCATCAAAACTTTCAAGAGAGGAAGTCATAAAATTAACAAGAAACAATTATCAAATAAAAGAGTACCGTCCCTACATATTCCTAAGCCTTTGGAACCAGACAGTAATGGAGTTTTCAAAATATACTCATTGCCACTCCTTCTCTTACTTTATCCATGTTGTATTGCGTAAACTTTACAAACTACAAACGAACGACCCAATAATTTCACCGACCCTTTCCCCCTCCCTCCATGTATCCCAAATGCATGATTGTACATACGTAGGGTAGTGCGGCGCTACTCTTTGTCAAAAGTACAATAAATGTAGTTGTGTGTTATGTGTTTTATTAAATACTTACGCTTCATATCGGCTCTGAAGGAGTTGAAGAATTGATGGTAAAAGTGCTACACAAAGATCCAGATTCCAAATTGATCTGAAAATAAGAAAAAAAGATAAATATGTTATATAATATAACTATTATATAAGTGACGTTCAAACACATGTATAAGAAATGTAAAGTAAATAATCATGATATTCTAGGAAAAGTCTCCAACGTGATGAAAGTCTGTTTCATCTTTGTGCAACTTAAAAAATCCTCATATTACGACTCAGAAAAGATGTTTTCAAAACAGTATAGCAATCGAGGGAATTAACAACAGGGCCATGTGTCTTGAGAAAAGGAAAAAGAAAGTAGCCGACATTTCGAAGTTTGTATTAGCAGGTGAACCGATGAAACAATAACTCACTGAGTACACACACTATGATTGAGACCTGCATGAGCGATGATTACAATGTTTCCTATCCAGTCAACTGATACAAAAAAAATTTCAGCTACTGTTTGTTTCTTCAAATGTCTTTTCAATCACAATTTCGAGGCTAGTATCGTACAAAATGATTCCCTGTCGAGCTATTGCACAGACTCTGTCATTATATATAAACAGGACACCTCTACAAAGTAAACACAAAAACATGGGCAGATACAATTAAATTTGATGATTGAGGGATCGAATCATCCCTCATCACGTCCCTCAATCTAACGTAAGGTAGTATTGAAATGTACGTGACTTTTGAGCCTCTCTACAATTTCACAATACTGGATGTAGAAAAATCAAAGCTCACAACACCCACATATCTTATTGCCACAACTTGACATAGAAGAATTCAATTTTCCAAAAAGTTTAATCAAAATGTTTCATGCCCCTGAAAAAACACAAAGCAATAAAGATTAAACTTACGGTCTGAGAATTAAAACACCCAGAAGGTCAACCAGTACAGTTACATCGTGCAAGTTAACCGCCGTCTCCAATGCAGTCTAAAAAATACAACAAATATTCATCCAGTTATACATCAATATTTCACATCTTCTCTTAAGTTAGGGATAAAGCCTTTAGTTTGAACACAATAGCAATTAATTAAAGCAAACATTGTATTGAGCTATATACCTTGACATCCTTTGTCTGCCATATATTATAGATGATTCGTAAATTCCTTTGTCGAGCGAGCAATACAGATAGAAGAGGTTGATGCTCTCGTAATAATGTTGTGAATACGTCAGATTCGTTAATGTCGACTATATGAATACCTCCAACAAATGACTTTTTCTGTGGAATAAGAACAAAACAAAATTTTTAAAAATTCATAACATAACCATTGCAAGTGATATTCATACTGTCTAGTCAGTAATGTACCGGAAGAAAGTCATCAATGGCAATGCCACTAGGCTTGTCAATAGGAATTGGCACGTAATCATCAGTTTTGATTTTGTATTCAGTCTTAATAAAAGGATCATGGAGATCATCTCGTAAAGGACTTGGAGGTGTAGAAATTTTGGGCATAGGTTTGACTTGACACTGAGCGAGAGGAGGACGCTCTGGACTTCTGGGTGCATGAAACGCATTTGGCGTTACATGTGAAAAGGCAGGAAGTTGTCCTTCTTTCCTTGGTGACCTTCCATTCGAGGACTCTGCGACAGGTCTCACTGGCTCTGACCTACATGGTAAGAATTTTATTTGTTACAACAATGTGGACATCAAAATAGAAGAAAATTTTCCAACAAAAATCCTTAATAAATGTGTATCACAAATCATTTTGATTTTCATATTAGTATTTGACATTAACCGAGAAGGTTCCAGTTGTGAAGAGACACGATAATTGTCAACACTTCGTGATGAATGCGGCCCACTGGAATCATCCGAAAGAGAGCTTTGGCGACTTGAGGACATATATTCTGGACTTTGACTACGAACACCAGAATTCGTATAGGAATTTAATTTAGAATTCAAAACAGGAACACTCGATCGTCTTGGTGAAGTGTCGGGTGACGACCGTTGTCTTGACTGACTTCGGGCAGTAACGTAGTTAAATCTGGGTTGTCGTTTTGGAGGGTCAGGTCTAGGGGACTCCGGGTCTGTGAAGTGAGACGATGGTTCTGTACACATAAAACACACATCTCGTTAAACACAGATAAGGTCATGTTTGCATAATTATTATCCATTAAATGAGGTACTAAAAATATTATTATATAATCAAAAATGATGCAAATACCATCGTCCTCGTGAGGAGGTAAAAAGTCTTCATGAGGAGGCGGAGTACGGGTCACTGCACCAAGAAAAGATAAATTAATGTACACATGTTATGTACACACACATGTACTAATAATATCATGTTGAGAATCAACAAATCTACTTACGATCCCTGTGTGGGTGGAAAACTTGGCGAAAATCAGTGGGGTACATCGTCACGGCAGGCTGAGACGTGTCATCTTCAGGATCAGTCGGTAAGGAGTCAGATTCCTCGCTTACTTTCATGGCATTTCTATATACAAAACAAGACAACATTTACTTAACATTCTTTCAAAGCCCTTTTGCAAAAATAATAATAATACATTTTTAAAAAGTTCAAGAATAAATATTATGCAAGTCTTTCGTATTTGTATTAGTAAAGTTGACTCACAGTGACTCGGCAAATTCGGTTGACCGTTCTTTATTGAAATTTTTTCTTAAACTATGCCCAGCACTGAATGTAGCTCGAATACTTTTGGCATTACCGATGGGAAGAACACGACGAAGGTCAACAACAAAAATGGACACATTCGTCATTTGTGTTGACACTCCGATCTGAAATCATACAAACAAACCATTTTTATTTAAAACCATTTATTCTCCAAACTACAAAATCATATACACACAACGCATTTTCATATAATACTTTATTATTAAAACCTACCAATTGATCTTGAGATATGGCAATATCCTGCACTTTGGACCAAGGAGTAGGGACTGAATCATATGTCTCACGGGGTTCCCATCCGTGGACACGAAGGGTGTCTGCTGATGCAGCAAAGAGACAGCTTCCATTGGGATGAAATATAATAGACCTGTTTAATCGAAATTTATATATAGTTTCCATTTTGATCGTGGTTAACAAAATCAGGTTGAAAGCCAACCAAATTATTGTGAACTATACAAATATCAGTCACAAATCGTTCTAATTTTGGGAACGCCAAACACACAACAACCAAAATAGCAATAATAATGGTTTCCATTGCGTACGATGAGCAAAATAGTGGCTAAATGAAAAATTCAAATACTGATTGTCATCGTTATGTAAAACAAGAACCTAATTCTACAGTCAACTAGTGACAAACGACACACACATATCTTACTTTGATCTTTGATTAGTCATATATGTATTAAGTCTTGCATATATTATATGTATCCTTATCTCTGGGCCTGTCCATTCTCCAGGGAACAGCTATTTTACAGGCCGCGCACTGATTATATGGGCGACTTTGAAATGCCCGCGACTTTGTTGAGAGGGGGCGGGGTGCCGAGTTTGACCCC
>WJFB01003560.1:0-12804 GCA_009870185.1 Pygmarrhopalites habei | reverse complement strand
ATAATAAATGTCGTCTCCAGCAGCTCTTACGTAATGACGTCATTGTCAAATTGCAAAACAACTATGACAGACTGTCTTTTACTCTCTGGTGCTAAGCTAAGCATTTCATATCAATGTAGACGGATTTAAAGTGAGATTCATAACTTGTATTTTGTAGGAAGGTGGGACGTACTTGTAAAATGTAGGATATAATGATGATAAGAGTAAGACTAATAATTTTGTATTGTTTGGTCTTACAACTCTTTGGGTTTTAACGAGTTAGTACGAAGCATTTAGATATAAGATTTTAATGACTCTCTGTACTTAAATAGGTGTGTAGGACAGTAATATAATGTGCTATCGTATGCAAATGTGCTATTTTGACAAGTCATCCGTATCACAACTTTTGTTTTTTTCGGTAGGTTTACCCATTTTTTACTAATGTATTTCTGTTGTTGAGATTTATTATGTAGTTATATAGAGTTTTATATTAATAAGAGACGCAGACAGTAAATAAGTACATTATTGACATTGATGACTTGGTTTTGTGAGTATATTTCAAAGTATAATAATATACCTCGCTCTTGCTTCGACTCTAATGATGCGTTGTCCTCTTCACACCTGTAAATGACTTGAGGCTATTCCATTCTATCCACCTTGCTTGAGACTAGGCAAGTTTGACGTATGTGTGTACGGATTGAAATTGAGAGAACGGAAGCCGAATCATTAATCTAATAATAATTCCTCATTTTGATTTTACAATTCAATCTAATCAGAGATGATTTTGTGTATGGACCATGTCATTTGGTACTTATTGAAGAGATGTGCTATAGCACAAGTATGCAATGTTATTATAATTTTATTTTTGTCTTTTTTCTTGACAGGCTTCGACGATTGACGGAAGAAGGAAAGGAGCTTGTCTTTTCTGTCAAGAGTATTTCATGGATTTGTATTTGTTGGCTGAACTCAAAACTATATCCCTAAAGGGTAAGTTCTTAATGATCCTGTAAATCCTTGACACCACATTTCACATAACATCTTGATGATTTTCTGAGTAGTGTATGAATAATAATTATTTATCTACACACTACACACTCATCCATTCAGAATTTAGATGTAGAGCGAGTATTGAGCAAACAACTTTAACCATTATAACATATAGTGGTGTAGTGATGTTCGGATTAAAGCTAATTGTATTTCGACTTCTTGGTTTATGAACCTTATTGCAGTGAGTTGTTTTGTGTGTATGTGTACATGGATTTTTTGTTGTAGATGAGAGAGAAATAAACTACGCAGAGTAGGCTGTTGTGATAGAGTTATGAACATTTACGAGTTTTGTTTATGACGATTGTGTCTGGGTTTCTGGGATGATGAGATTATATTCCGGTCACTACTGGGAGGATAAAAATAAGGGGATTTCATGTACAAAGTGTAGGAAGGATGATGGGTTAATGAAGGAAATTAGTAGAGTACAATTAGTGAAATTACAAATTCCACAGTTTGTGTATGATTATGCAATACCTTTTAATAGTGCTCCTGACAACTTTTTTTTGACAGATGAGTAATTAGGGTTGATTATGTCATTTTGATGATGTTTTATTTTTGTGACTCTAGTCAGATGGTTAAAATTTTTAACCCATTCTGTCCAATACCTTGTTCTTACAATTAGTTTAAATATGAGATTCACAATTGGAAGTAGATTCAGTTTAACATTTTTCTGATTTAAGATGGGAAGGTTTTGTGTCGTGACAAAGACAAATGACTACCATTGAAATAGCTCATTTACAAATACAAAAGTTGGGAAAGGACTATGAATATTAATTATCATTTGTGCTGACTGTGAGTGCCGACAGACAGTTTGTGCTTTATTCCTTGCAGTAGAAGGAGGAACGCACACAACACAGTTTGTTGAAAATGACATGGATGGTGTCAAGAATTCATTTAGTAGACATTGACATTTCATTTGTAGTTTGGAGAAAGAAAGTATTAAGAGCCTGTGTATGGATGATATAGTTTTCACAAATGGTTTCAATTTTTTGTGAAAAGTGGATTGGATAATCAATGAAAATTAACTAATGATATATTACTGGGAAGGTTTTTAATCGTCGTACTTTTTGTTTCATCCTTTTAGTCACGACTGTTGACATGCAGAAACCACCACCAGACTTTCGATCAAATTTTGAAGCGACACCCCCACCGATCTTGATCGATGGCGGCCTTGCAGTACTTGAGAATGAAAAGATAGAAAGGTGAGATATTGTCTATTTTATTTTTTAAATAAAAGACTGACATGAGACTCTTTCAACCAACAGGCGTGCTCGCCAGTGTTCATTACATGTGAACTAAGCAAGAAGGGGAAAACTATTAAATTAACATTTTCTTTTAATGTATTACTTTACAGACACATTATGAAAAACATTCCTGGGGGCCACAATTTATTCGTGAGTAATTAAATTCTCTCGTTATAATGTTGCGTCTACGAATGTTCATACTACATAGGTACTAATTAATAAGAATGAATGACTTTAGTAAGTACTGAATTTAATTTTTTTTAAAGACAAGGTAAATTTGAACCGGACAAGATGTCCAAGTCGTGATTGTTATTTTTAGACACATTTGAAATTCAAGTAGACTGGCAAAAATGCAAATATAATTTGCCCTCCTAAGAGTTGATAAAGAGTTGAGAGATGATTGAGATTTCTGAGGGTATATATTACTAAAATGTGAATATTAATGAAGGGGCTACTTGGATAATAACTTGTTGATCGAATTAAAATAAATATAGGATGAAACATTATAAATTTTGGAAAGAATTAATTCATGACAAGGTTTGTGTAGAGGGAAGATCAAGGAGAAGAGAGTTGATAATGTTTTTGTGTGTGGGGACATGATTTATAGTAATAAGATGTTGAACTCATAATTTGAACATCATAACTTATTCTTTTATCTGAAATCAGATGGATGAATTGTAATAAAGTGTAACTTGGGTGTTGTATTGTGGCTTACAGGTACAGGATAAAGAGGTTGCAGTTCTCATTGAAAATGTCTACTCGGTAAGTGGCCACGCTCATTAATTTCTTAACATTACATAATATTTTTAAAAAATTTATATAATTTATGCAACTTTGTCTGAAATTCATTACTTATAATGTAGAAATTCAAATTAATGTTGTTGAAAAAAGATGATCAGCCGGTGAAGAATTTGGTAGGTCAAGTTTTTTTCCATAAACATTTTCAGAAGCAAAGGAAAATCAGATTAGATGTAATCTAAATGAATATTATGGATGCTTGTAGTTGACCCAATTAGAAAAGATAGACCAACATCTGGGAAAGAAGGGAACGCGTTTTCTCACCGGTGACACATTATGCTGCTTTGATTGTGAGCTCATGCCACGACTACAGCATATTCGAGTTGCAGGTTAGACAAGTTGACAATATTTTATGCATTTTTTTTATACAAACTCTCCTCATTATTCACATCACAATTTTGTTTCTAAATTTTAATAGCACTTTATGTCTGTAATGCTACTCTCCTTTGGGTAGGATTTGCTAGTTTACGCATTTGAATTTTAAAAGTAATGCAGCTGCAGTGTAGTATACAAAATCATCCTCTCCTGTGGAAATTGTGATGTGTGTGCATAGAATACTAATGAGATTTGTGTCATGTGGTGTATTTCATTTTTGCTGTACAACAAATTGAAATTGTCATTCCGTGGACACAGCGTGTGTTTCTAGTTTAAAGTCTAAAGTCGGTTAAAAGTCTAAGGGATCTCAATTTTATGATGTTTTAATCGTACTGACGATGATTTTTTTTGCCGTGTAGGTTCATTCTTTGTAAACGGATTCGAAATTCCTAAGAATTTGACGAACTTGTGGAAATACATGGCAAATATGTATAACTTGGACGCCTTCACGCAGTCATGCCCCGCGGATCAAGATATCATAAACCACTACAAACTCCAACAGGTAAATAAAGATGGAATCTGTTGTAATCTAGTGTACACTCTGTATTGTCTCACTATTTTTATTTAAAAGCCTACATGAGACTCAAATTTTGATTTTTGTATTCCAGGGTGTCAAGATGAAAAAGCATGAAGAGTTAGAAATGCCGACAATTTCCGGGCTAACGAAATAATAAACCAGAAAATGTACTAACTATGTAGGTGTGTATTGTTAGGAACTATATATTTCATCAATCCTATCCATTCGGTTTTGACAATAACTACTATGTACCAACCACACAACATAACACAACAACATCAGATACTACAAATCTGATTAATTTTTGTGGGAACAAAATAAGCCGTCTTTTTGTCTGAGCAAACATTGTACATTCTATCAGTGCCTGTCAGCGTTGTTGCTAATTTAACAAAATGTTTATACATTTATGGAAAACTGTAGCATTTAATCTTTCTGTCCATTCGAATTTCCTCATTTATCTTTGAAAAAAACTTGGCTAATTGTAAAGTTTTTTTTGATGCTTGTATTATTATTTTTTAAAAAAAATAATATCCTATAATTTGGTTTGTAACTACTAGTGAAGACAATATTATACCGTCAAAATGTTCGTCTGAAGTTTAGAAAGACTACATCCAACAAAGTTGCCACTTTTGAAAATGTGAAATTTATAAAAGAGATCTTTTCGAACTGATTTTCCAAACTGGTCTTTAAGTCTTAAAGACCAGTTTGGAAAAAATTTTCCAAGTACAAAATTGTACACCTGTGGACCACCCATCCAGGCAAGATCACTTGTTCATGAAAGTCTGAAAATACAGTTTTTTCAAGTTTAATTTTACATCCATTCCAGATGACACCCGGTCAAGAATGCCAACGCGTGTCAAGGCTACAGCGATAGTTTTAAAACTGTATTTTCAGACTGCAGGGTGGTCCAGAGGTTATGTACAATTTTGTATTTTTACATTTTGAAAATGGTAAACATTGTGGAAGTAGGCTGTAGGGTAAGACGAACATAAGACGTATATTTGAGAGTGTCAAAAAGATGAAAATAAATATTAACATTATATTCATTTGCTCTGCGGACAATTAGAAGGTAATGACAGGAAACAGTAATAAGCTGGAAAAAAAAATTTAAATTGTGGTCTTTCTTTAGCTTTTGCTTTTCAACCTTTTTTTCTTAGGTTGACAGTAATATATGGTATTTTGTAGTTTCTTTTTGATGCTATTTTCAATTTTGCTTTACTTTCTACTCATCTTTAACTTAGGAATAGTGGAGATCTTCAGTAAGAAAATTAATTACATAAAGACTATGTACTTTACTTAGTATTATTTAGTACAGAAAAAAAGGTACACTAATTGTACTGTACAAGTTTATACTATCTTTGTCCGCAAATGTTATGTTTAATTAATAGTTACAAAGTTGGCAAAACTTTAATATGATAAGTAAAATAGTTAGCAATTTTGTTCTCGTTAAAACTTGTTGAAGAACCAGCCTAAAATACAATAATGAATTTTGTATATATATGAAGTTTGAAGTTCATAAAATGTGTGCCTCTATTTTTCGAAATACTTCCAGTGCAAAAACAGTTGAGTATGAAAATAATAATTGTAACATATAATATATAGTAATAATGTATACCTTTACAGAACAGGGATGAACTTGTTCCTTGAAATGCATATTATATGAACCTTAAATACAACGTATTTACATTAATGTACTTACAAACCACTTAAAGCTTTAAGATGTCATAATGATTACATACCGTTTTGAATTTATTATGCTTCCAGTAAATGCAAATTTGCATTGTGTATACACTTTCTATTAAACGTTAATTGTGTGTATTGTTAATTCGACAGTTATTTTCATCTTGAAACCAAAATCTTGGTAGATTAGATTACACCTCCGTCTTGATAATATGTGAGTGTATGCAAAATTAGTCAACATGGAGATTTTAACATGATAATAATTCTCATTTTAATTGAGATACTGAAAGTACAGACACCAGTAAATAAATTTTTGGATGAATATCTTCTGTCGTCTAAAATCTCATCCGTTGTTCTACTGAGCTTTCAAAAGTTGTAAAAAATATTGTTAAATTGTGGTTGTTGTTGTTGGGACTTTCTGTCGAGGAACCTGGTGACCGTCTGTAAAATGAGAAAAGCTGCTCTAGCCATCCCTTTTGTGGTACCCTTGATTATTACGATTCTTTCATCTTGACTAGGATTGTTAGTACTTCTCCAGCCTTTTTTCAATTCATACAAAATATTGCAGTGCATTTTTTCTAAAGAAAAACACCAATTTGATGTTTTTAACTTACCATCTCGTTGAACCTGATTTGACACATGGATTTTTGTCTAATGATAGAAAAAGTGGGCTGTTACTTCATCGTGGATGAATCATACCTTAATTACAATTTAAGGAAGTGGCTGGAGTTAAACCTGCGTTTCTTGCATAACTTTTTTGATGTTTTTCCCTTCCTTTCCAATGACTCGTCCGATAAGAGTGTCCGCCACAAATATTTTGAGACACACGTCAGTTCCTCGAGATGTTTCAGATTCGGATTGACATAAATCTAGTATTCTCCTGATTGCTGCAGAACAGTTTTCAGGTGTGCCGATAATGCAAACGATTTTTTCTGGAGGATGAGGCCAGTTACGAAGGACGTTTATTCCTGTTGAAAAGGGAAAAAGATGAAAAACTGTGACTGGTTAATTTTATGACAAGTCGTAGATTGGGAAGTAAAAGTTTACTAACTGGCCCCAGTTGTTTTGGTCATTTCCCGGATGCTTCCACCTCCCTTCCCTATCACTGCAGTTGTTTCGTTATTAGTAATGTTAATTTTTTACATGAAATGAAATATAAATTAATATGTAGTTGCTACTATTTATGTAACATAGTATTCATTGCATAATCATCGTACCTGCACCCACATACTCAGTAGGGATCAAAATTTTTAGAGGGTTTTCATTTCCTGAAATCGGTTAGTGAATAAGAGGGTTAGACTACATAATTGGATTTTGCACTGATTAATTAGTATGACAGTAACCTGCCGAGATGACTGTACTGGAGGACGAGTGAATCCTGTGACTTGAACACATTATGAAATTAATTCGTGATTCTCAAACATTAAAGTTACCAAAATTTATCACTTTTACATTTTTCTACTTCTTGGGTCAATGAGAGAGAGGTCTTTGTCTCCTTCCAAACGTTGTGGACGACAATAATGATTTGATGATTGTTATGATTCTGGTGGTTGCTGTGTGTTACAACCCCTCCTCAAAATGCCCCTAATTGAACACTTGACAATATATTTTTCGAAAAAGTTGCCATTTTCATATCTTTCTTGTGACAAATTAATTTAATTCACCATTGCCGCACGCTCCTTACATATTAATCATTTTACAAGTTATATACCTAGTTTAGTATTGGAAATTAAATATTAAAGAAGGCGTCGGGCACTTTCAAAAAGAGCTTTTTATACTCGGCATTTTTGATGAGTTCAGCATGTCTCCTGGTCCAATAAAAGAAAAACAATTGTTCAAAATTTTCATTCCAGTAAGTAAATAACTTGATTACAGCTTATTAACAGAAAATATTTGACCTTTGACAGTATTCCATGACTTGACGTTTCAGTTCAAAGTTCACATTGTAATGATGAACAGCTACTGCAAATGACCCAGCATTTTCGTCGTTGAGGGTGTCAAACATTTTGACTAAACAAGCAGATTTGAGTCCTTGGAGGTCATACTTTTCGGCACAGGCCAAAAATTCCGTCAAAAGTTCTGTACTCTCTGGAAATTCCACTCTCCCCGAGTAAATGTATTTTAAGGCTAACAACATGATCTCTGACTTGACATCCTCAACTTGAATGACATTCGTGGGACTAGGGCTGACAATCTCCTGCTCAGAGACTGTGGCAGCAGCAAGGAGTAACTGCTGAAAAACTGAACTTCTGGCTGCCAGAATTGCTTTGTGAACTAAAAACTTGTGTTGTCCACACTCAAGGACCATGTCGGACAGAGTTGGTTCCATCAAAACCTTTTCCATAGCCCCTGCCAGGGAAATGAGTGGATCTTCAAGTTGAAGGATTGGTCGAGATTCTGTGAATTCCGTCTGGTTTGTGGTTCCAATTATGATGGCCAGTTGGACTCGAATGACTTTGAAGAAAGGAAAAAAAGAAATTCAATGTCACAAATACTACTTTTTCAACTTTTTCTTATAAATATAGGTACAAATAACACGATTATTTTGTACTCAGTTTGTTGTCTGGAAAAATTTCATCTCGTTTGTCAAACATATCTTGGAGTGGAATGTCCGTACTTTCACCTCCCTTTTGAATATAAAATTTCCGACCATCTAAATGGGTAATAAATAAATAAAGCAGAAAATGATGTTGTGTGAAAGACTAATAGTCAAAATGATTTGAAAGGATTTTGAAACTTTCAGTACTCACGCTGTTTGGACAAGTAGGGTTTTTCTGAAGTACCCCCAATGTGGATGGTATAAGAACAGGTAATGGAGAAATTCTTTTTTGTGAGGAGAGCGTCAGTCTCCGTCAAAATGACAGCATCTAGATATATATATATACATATGTATATTTTGAAGGAATTTATTGGAAAAAAACTATATTGTGTGTAATTAATAGACAATTTTTTTATCATAATAATAATTGTTCGTCTCTACATTCTAATAATGTACTTGTATAATACAAGTTGTATTATATTCCTACACAACTACTTTGATGATGAATGTTTGACACAAAAAAAAACCCACCCACAATACTATGTAACGTAATATACAATGATACCCTTTTTATGTGTACAATAGAATCGTAAGAGATATAGTACAACACAGGAAATAATAAGTTACATGTCTCAGATTTTTTTAAAAAAAATTAATATCCGTCTATCATTTTCAAACTCATTCAGAATCTTTTTCCAGTTTTCTCCAGTATAAATCTTTTAAAATCACGTCTTTTTCAAAGGTGCACTGTACAGAAAAATGAAAATATCTATTAGGAGCTGTAAAATACGATATTGTTTGCCTACATTTTTGAGAAACGAGTATTACAATAATTTTATTATGATTCTCTTACCACTTTCTCTATACCACTCGCAGTCATTTTTTCCTTAACAATAATCTTTGGGATTCCTCTGGGAAGATTCTCGTATGATGACACCTTTCCAGTCATTTCAGTCTTGATTTTGTCGAACAGTTCAGTCTTACTCATAGGAACTCCATTAATAAGCGGCTGCAAAGCGAGATCCACAATTTTGGTGGCTACTAACTCGTACACGCTATCACTGTAGCGAAACAGGATAAAATTTGGTAATGTTAGTGATGATGAAATAATGAGAAACAAACTTCTGTGAACATTCTCTTCAATGCTTTTGCGATGACATGTCGACACTTTACAATGAAGTCAGCATTTAACACGTCCATATGATGCAATATTTCCTGCACACAAAAAATAAAATGTTCAAATAAATAATAATCACGATTAGGCACAATAAATTACAATTCAGAAAATACGGGCACAATTTCACTTTACCTGACGTATGTGAGCCAGAATGGAAAAACATCCTTTTTTCAACGACTTTAGAAAGAGGTTCATTAAGTCTAGTATTCTCTCCTGAGGGGTGTCCCTTGAGGTGTAACAAAAAGCGCCCTCAAGACATCTGCAGTCACCATCTCCATCCTCAATAGAATAACTTACGTCCAACTTTTGATTACAGGGCCACCACATTATGTGTGCTAAATAATAATTAATGATAATGATTCAGAGATAACTGAGCGAACATACACAATGAACAAGTACTATAATATAATAAACTATAATAGAATCATGTTACACTTACAATACTTAATCTTTTTAGGTTCCTGAGCCTCCTCTTCCATTTGACTTTCTTCTCGTGTCCTTTTCCGATCTTGTGTGACAAAATCCTTACATAGGTCTCTCATTGAAATTATAGCCTCCGATTCTTTTTTCTGCACAAAATTACAAAATATTTCTGCATATTATTATTATTTAAAAAAAGTTTAGTGTGAATAAGTTGAGTATTATAGAATATTGATGGATAATACATACACTTAAAGAAGGAATTTTGAATATTTTCCCTTCATCTCTCGGAACTGAGTTTTGGCCTGTGCCGTCTGTCCACATTCTCCTTTACGATGAAGAGTGATGTGATTGATGTACAATTTTTTGATCCCGAATTCTGCATTGCAACCTGAACAGGTGACAGGGGTGGATGAACAATGGTGTTTTCGATGACGGCGTAGGATGCCTGCCGATTTAAGGATTTTTTTACACTTGTGACAGGAGTATCTGATTTTTAAATGAACATTGTTCACATGATGTCTGAGGGATGTGGGGTAGGCAAATTTTTTCTGATAAGTTTCACATGTGTATTTAAAGTTTCCAGTATGGGCACTCAAGTGGTTAAGCAAACTGTGATTGGCTGTGAACACTTTAGAACAGAGAGAGAAGTGACACTTGTGTAACCTATGTCCCTTCTGCTTGTGAACTTTAAGTCTGAACGCTGTGGTACAAACTACTGGACATCTGGGGATATCACACTGGTATTCTTTTTTTCTATAATTCTCAGATGGATTCTTGGCCTCTTCTCTACACACATTCACATCAAATTTGACACCCGGGTGTGTCAGGTAGTGTCTTTTCATGCTCTGGGAGTAATGGGTATCAAAACTACACACACATGGCACTTGAACGGTTTGGAACGATGCACTTTTTTGTGTTTTTTCAGAACCTCCGAACTGTCGTACGACTTCTCACACTTATCACAAGGATACTTTTTCTTATTTGCGACTGGACCAGGCTGTTGTTGTTGCGTAAAAGATTCTCTTCCTCTAGCTACATCATACACATGTTCATCCTTCTCATGTTTCTTGAAGTGGGTCTTGAAATATGCACTTCTCATCACTGCATCACAAATATAACAACGACAATCCTTACTACGCCCAACTTTATGCGTTTTCTCATGTTCGTTACAGTCAACTTTCCTTTTGAACCATTTCCCACACGCTGAACAAGTGTGACCCTCTCCTTTTTTAACTTTTTTTCTTGGTGGCTGTGGTTCTTGTATGTCAATCTGATCATCCTTTTCCAAAACATTTCTCATCTCATCCTCCTCATCCAATTGTTGTTGTTGTGGAAGTGGAGACGAAGCAGGAGTAGGACGTAAGGGTGATAATGATTCAGAATGTTCATTAACAGGAGAAGAATCGACATCCGTCAATTCCATAGTCCCATCATCCTTTACGAGAACTGTGAAAGTATGTCCAGGAACAATATTCTCTTCATCTGACTCCATCTAAATAAATTGCACAACAATAATAAACAATTTATCATTTGTATATGACAAACGACAATATGTTATGAAATGAAGTACAGGATGTAATTGCCTTCTTCCGGAACTATGAGCCGCCACGAGCAGGATAATCTTCAGAAAGTTACGTAAACTAACGCACGACACAGCAATCAACTATGACTATACTTTTACTACAAGGGTATATATATGAAATTTTAACGAGCCATGACCTGTCATGTCAAGGACCCTGTCTAAAATTACGACAAAATGTACAGAAATAAATCGGCACTTGGCCGGCATTTCGAACCCGGTGTGAATCAAAAAGTCAATGATGTCTATTCATTATATTCTGCATGTGTTATAACATCTCTAATGCATTTGTTTACATACACTTCACTCATGTGAAAAACACCACAAGTGTGTGTGTGGAGGACAACAAACTGATGACTTTTTTGCTGAGGAGGACATCAAATTATTTATTTATAAATAATTATTAATAATTGATGATTATAATATTATAATACTACATTGGTATTACTATGAAAGTCTCATAGTGAGGTACTTTTTTATTTCTTTCCTTGACACCGTGTCAAGTCAGTCGAACCAAAAATCTTTACAACATTAACCTTGACTCATTTTTGAAAGGAATACATCATAATTTTTTGCGTTTGCAGATGTACAAAATTTAACAGAACAAAGAAAATTAAAACCAGACGATTCTCAAATTCTTAAAGTGCTCAGGAGAGAACAGACTAAGGTACTATATTTATTCAAAGTAATTCAGTTGTTCCTTGGATTAATGTAGTAACTAATTATGAATTTTTTGTGTATTTTTACTCGAAAGCTTCGCGAGTTACAAATTCAACTCAATGTTGAAGAAGTTATAAGAGGAAGGACTCTCAAAATTTATAACGAGAGATGCCGACTATTCTACAAACCGAGTGTGAATGAATATCCTCTCAGTCAATGAATGATGTCTAATTTTTTCCAGTTTTAAATACCATGTTGGAAACAGAGTCATTGCGGATGGATTTATTCTCTAATATAATAGTTAAAAAACTTGATTTGCAAGGACGTAGCTCAACTTGACCATAATATGGTGTCGTAGTTCTCTTCAAGTGTTATCAATTCATAATTAATTAGTACTTACGTTGATTTGACTTCTACAACAAGTGACCATGTTGTGGCCTTCCTCTTACCAACACATCGAGACATATTTATTTGTCAAATATATGTATTGCAGTCTCAACTAATATTGTTTTCCTCTTACCATCTTGTTACTTTTTTCCATTTTTCAACAACATGAGTCATGTTACATGATAATAATGAGACACTCGAAACTAATTTAATGCCACTACATACTATGTACAACTGGAATTCACTTGAAGATTATATTTGTATATTATAGGCATAAATTAATAGTCAATAAAAGATAGCTTGTGCTAAAAGAAGTCAATCATCATCATCCTTGTTTTCCAGTTTCTTTATTGGACAAAACCCGAACAAGTTTCTTTGTACGTTATTTATGTATTTATG
>WJFB01003559.1:0-12808 GCA_009870185.1 Pygmarrhopalites habei | reverse complement strand
ATGATGCAATCAAATTGTGTTGTTCATGTTTATCATCTGCTGATCTGAACAACCTCCAGCCGGGTGAGGAAAAGATAGTTTAAACTAGGACATACAAGTACAGAAAAATACAATGTGTCTGTCCAAAGCAAGTTGCAGGGCAACATCAACCGGATTGGAAGGTCAGCGACTGTATGAGAGATAAATTAGTCATGATAAAAAATCTCCATTCTACCCTGTACACAAGTGACAATTTGATGCCAGCTGAACCTTCAGTATTTACTCAACCTGGTCATTTTGGATACTTGATGGATTTAAAGACAGTAAAAAGGGAAAATGTAAAAATGAATTTTTAAAATATAATTGTCATTCATTCAAATTATCTCACATTTTATACTTGTAATTTCCAAAATTTATTTTTTTGTATTACAGTATATAAATAAACCTCCTAATGGTGTAAATACTGTCGCTTTAATTGTGACTGTAATGGATCTTAACCAAGTAAAGGACAAAAATTATCCACGGAATAGAAGTTAAGGGTGAAAGACTATTGGGTATCATTCTATTAAAGGTCGAGTTGGATGATCCTCGTTTAGATTCTGCTCTTGGAATTAAACGAATCAGTTCCCGTTTATCTAGGACATTTGAAAGTTTTGGTAAACGGTACAGTTCCCAGAAAGTTTTCTCAAACTTGGTACATGTAGATTTGGATATGATTAAATGGAGTCCCGATGACCCGACTGATGCTGCTGTTGCCCTCAATTCTAATAAAGTACTAATTGTTTTCTCCCTTTTATACATATTTAACCTATATTGTATAATAAATCTTTTTTTATTTTGTATTAGGTTGTCCATTTTCTCCTCAATCCACTTCTAAACCGTCATCAAAATTTTCAAACAAGACTAGGAATTATGGAAATTCAATCAAAGTATTTGACGTTGGATGGAATTGACATTTTTATGAAAAAACGGAATGTAGATTCGGTTGGCTGGAGAAAGAATGTCACTCCAAAAATGAAACTAGTTGGACCGGAAATGAACACTGTTGGAGGTCAAGGAAAAAGTACAGTCACTGTTCCTACATCTAATGATACAGAATATTTGGCCAATATATACGCTTACTTCTTTAAGCAAGACAAGGTATATGTACAGTATGTAGTGAAATCTTTTTATACATATTTCTATGCACTAACTGTTGTCATTCTCTAATCATTGTTTTGAATATTTGATTTCAGGTTGTTTGGGTCTACGTCGGAAGTCACTATGGTTTTCTTCCACGGAAAATATTATCCGGGGAAGGGACCTGCATAGGTCAATTTTTCCGAGATAAGCCCGAGTCACAGTGGTTCTCTACTGTCCTAGTCTACTTGAAGAGTCATGACCCTAGTCATAAGCAGTCGATTGAGGGACGACTCCAATTCACCATTGAAATGGCGGAACTCAACAACATGACCCTTGACCAACTCTCTCTTCCATTCCCTGACTCCGGAATCAACAAAAATTGGATCGACTTGAAACATGAGAAGCTACCGAAACTCAAAATCAAACTTTTGAATGACAAAATTCATGGTCGTCATATGGACCAGGATGACTTTAAAGATTTCCTTAATCTTCCTAGAGTCTTTTTCGAGAGAGAATTTGTCTATCCAGACTTGTACAACTGGGAGTCGGACCCTTTTCGGTTCACAACTGAACCCTCCAGCGAACAACTAATCGAAGTAGAAGTACAAGGAGAAGTAGAAATTTCTGATGATGATTAATAAATTTATTTTTTATTTTTTATCATATATACTGTCTTCTTGATACTTTGTTAATTTATGTTAATAAATATTAAGAATGTATTATTGTACTCAAGTTGAAGCTGAGAAAAAAACGTGGATTCAAATTGTTTGTCATCAATTATTATTATTATTATTAATTGATTACTCAAGTACACCTAAGTAATAATCTTTTATTTGGGATCAATCAAAACACAAGTTCAGAGAGCATTTAGAAAGTATTTTGCTCAGAGACAAAGACAAAAACAGAGAGAAGAAGCTGCTGGTAATTTAAAACTCATTCTCCTTTATTGCAACTTTTTAGTGTGATTTAATAATTATTTAGTGGATTTTTTTCATCATTAAAGTTTAAATTAATTTTTGTTGTTGTGAATTAGCAATTGTATTTGGGAAAAAACAACGAAGACGACATTCAATCAATAGAGCTTTTATGGGAGACTATATTGGGCTAGATCACAAACCTGAACTCTTGAGTTTGGTCGGGAGAAGAGAGAAAGTTGAATTTGCTGAGACTGTCGTTAAATATGATAGAAGGTTCAAGGTAAATTTGTCTTTTCCCTTTTTCAAATTTCATTAAATTGATTCCTGTCAAGTGGAAATATGTTTAATGATGGAAATTCGAAATTATTGTTTGCAGTCAACAAAACGGGATTTGTTCGTCACTAGTCAAAGGGTTCTTTTAATTGGGAGAGAGAAAGTGAAACAGGGTCCGAATAAGGGCTACTATGGTAAGACCTTATTTACTACTTTCCCGGAGAAAGTTTTCTCTTTTTTTTCAACTTTCTCCACCCGAAACTGAGTTTCAAGATTAATTTATTCAAATATTTATTTCAGTTCCTGTAATCAAAAGAGACATTCCGTACAAAGACATTATTAGAGTGTCACTCAGTACTCGTCAAGTAATGCCCATTTAAAATATTCCAACAAAAATGTATTAATAAAAGTGACCTGAATTAATAATTTAATGATTGTATTAAATGTTTTAGGATGATTTTGTCATTATCCACGTTCGCAACACGTACGACAGTCTACTCGAGTCAGTTTTCAAGACGGAACTTCTCACTACTTTGAATAAGAAACACAGGGCAACGACGGGTCAAGACCTCAATCTAGTCTTCTCTGACCAGTAAATATTTTTAAGCTTTAAAACCATTTTTACATAATCTTTTACAATTTATTCCGTATCAAAATATGTACAATGTTTTATTTTCCTCCAGTTTGGATTTCAGTATCAAAAAGGAAGGATGGGGTGGAGGGGGGACAAGAAGTTTGAAATTCATCCATGGTCCTTCCCCCCTGAATACTCTGAAGGCAACTGGAAAAGTATTAACTGTCGAGATTGCCGATGGTCTTTCCTGCAATACACGTAAAAATCTCCCCGACAAACTCTCTATTTCTTTTTAAAAAAGTTTACATTTCTTATACTAAAAATTCTCTTTCTTCTAAAAATCGAACAGAACCAGGCTCGGTTAGAATAACCAAGAAACCGACGCATGGAAATGGGTACACAGCATCCGGAGGTGGTTATGCCGCCCCAAGGACAAGTCCCGGTCAAAACAACAATGCTTCTTACAACAATGGCTCCGCAGTCCGAATCCAGAATACAATCAATACAAACACAAATTCTTATCGTTCACCTCCCCCCTACTCTTCTCCACAAGTCAATCAAAATCATATAATAAGTCAGAATAATAATCATCAACAATACAAACCACCGGCAAGTATGACCCCATCCCCCACAGACTTTACCACACCAGGTCAAGTCAGATTTCAACCTCCTCCTCCTCCAACTGACCCAGCCCCTCCAAATCAGCCAACAATGTTGGCTGGCGGTGGTTTCCGACTCCCTGCCATCAATGGAGGAACTAATCCCAGATTCCAGTTGAATAAAACTCCAACAAATTCAATCCCTAAGAATGCCTCCGCAGCCAAAGGTGTTTCAGACATCCCTGGTCCTGGTCGACTCAAGTCAAATCCAGGTCATGTAAGGGGAAATAATGGATGGTCCTCATCCGGAGATGAACAATCGAGTCCGGAGTCAAGAAAAGTTACAGAACTCCCGGCTGTACTCAAAGTACCCAATGCTGGGGTAGCTGGGTTTAAAAGGGAAAGTCTGAAGAGTCAGAAACCTTTACCGGGAGCAGGGAGACCCAAACCGAATCCAAAGCCGGTTATACAGTACCAAAAATGTAAATCTCTCTACGACTATGAGGCGAGGGATGTGGATGAAATCAATTTGAAGGAGGGAGACATCATCGACATTATCCAAGAACGTAAGACTCCAATTTTTTAATTAATCCAACAAATTTTGGGGAAATTCGAGCGTTTCACTCCAAAATTAAGAAAAAAGATGTTTTAAAATATTAATCTCATCATCTTTGATCAATTTCAGATGACAGTGGTTGGTGGAGGGGAAAACTGCGAGGAAAGGAAGGTTTATTTCCAGCCAACTACATTACTAAAATTTAATTTTAGGATGATTTAGAATGTAATCCTAATTCCTAATTGATGTCAGTATTTTTAATCCTAAATTATAACAACCACTAATTATTCTTCTAAATTAATCTTCATAAGTCTATAATTTCTACATCCGCAATTTTGACGATGACCTACTAGAGAGGAAGATAATGAGAGAAATCTTCTAATCGTCGTTATCGTTAAAAATGCTTGATGTTTACAAGAAATCTTTAGTTGAACCTGTGCTTAAATGTTATTACACAATTATGATAGTCTTCATCCATTCCACTTTGTAATGTATGGAGTGATCAGAGGAGAAGGTCAAGATTATCCTGCCATAAAAATACATTCTTTTTGCAGACATTTAAATATACGAAAAATCCTCTGCAACAGTTTGTGTCACAATTTTAATTTTTATTATTTCTTAACCTTGTAACCTCGAATCGTGTTAAGATTATATTTAGTTATACTTATAACTACCATCTGTTCCACTTACGATGTACACAACCAGAAGAGATACAATGAAATTGAAAGGGTATCATAATTTAAGTTATTTTTAAAAAAAATTAAATCATGTACTAGTCTCAAATGTATCACAAAATACGTTATGTTAAATCCTCCATTATTAATCCTAGTAATTTAAACTACATTCTTGTGATTTTACAACTTTTTCCTAATCCATTTTCCAATTTTTCACACACACACCCAAATCACACAAAAAACGACAACCTTTTTTATATGCAAAAATGAATAGTCATTACCTTACATTTTGTGAGGATTAATACTGTCAAGTGATTAGTAATTAATTGTAGTTTTCCAGGACATTTGTAGTCCTACATCTTCTGTCTTGGCCACAGTAATGTATTTAATGTATTCTAGGGACATTAGAAAACTATTAGAAAATATAAGATAGAGATTGATAATTAGAAATGTGGATTGATCCAGTCCACACCACATTCAACATTCTCTTTCACTAATAAATGAATTTTCACTCAATGCTTTAGAAAATAATATACTTAATATTAATAATATTATTAAAAAAACTCAGGTTTAAATACATGTATTAGAATAGAATATTATTTAGATTTTTTCCAAAAACAAGATAATTTATATGTAAAACCCACATCCTCCATGAGTCAATAAAATTATTGTACGAAATTGCGTAAATGGTAATGTACGTAACAACGCATTAACATTGTATATTAAAGTGAATACACAAAATTTGTAAAAGAAGAGATAATTAATCATAATTCCCATCGAGATTCTTCATCCACACGCACACAACCAGCTCAAATCCACATGTGTCTACACAAAAGAAAATTTGTCAAATTAATGAAGGTGACTACAACGCATATCCCATACACAGATTAAAGTACACACACAACATTAACATTCGTACACGAATCAAAGTGGATCCATGTTAAATGAGAGTGGTTCAAAGTAACTAGCTTTGCAGACACGATGGACCAGTCGACCTTTACAACAAAAAAGAGTCAAGAAATGAGTCCTACACCAACATAAATCAAATGATTGACATTGCATTGCATTGTGTACTCAATTAAAATGCATTTTTTGATTACAACACGTTTTTTCTTGTTGTTGGGCTGAACGCAACTTACAAAGGACAATATCTATCGTATTTTCCGAGGACAATGAAAGTACCCAAATTTTATTACTCTAAAAGTTGGCACTCGTCACAAATCCACACAGACACATACGTAAGCATAAGCATGTACGAGGCATTATGAGATGTGTAGTAGATCGATTAAAAAAAAGAAAAGATTTTCAAATGGATATTTGTGGTCGGAATTCCCCTACAACCAGAAAAAACTGCTCATAACTCGAGAATGGGACATAAAGATTCACCTTCTAGATTCATTTTAAAGATTTTGCCTGTCTGTAAATTTATTTTTTTAAAAATATGATAGCTGTTGCTGTTAAAGGAACTGGAATTCGATGTATTTTTAAAGGATTGAATTTTAAAAATAAAATTTCACCCATTCATTTTCTATTTTGACACTCCAGCCAAAATCCATCAAGAATTTTTAACGGTTATGTAACGGGTTCAATATTATTTTGACTTTGTTCCCCATCCTGGCTTGCCTTCAAGATTGAAGAATGGGATTACACTACAGAACAGAAACAGAAATACATGTGTAGGAGATACAGATATACAGATATGTAGTTGCCAATGAGTGAATGTTGTTGTAGATTGTGGGATGGATAAAGGGAGTTTGTAAATAGTCAATGATCATTTTGTATTCGTTTGGTGCATTTGAAATGCGCAAAATGCTATTCATATATTCTTGATTTGTTCTTTGTTCGTCACCCAGAAAAAACGCAGAGTAGTAGCACACACATTTCTCATTCTTCTTCATTTTGTATTCCTCTATCCATTTTCCCCCTTCTTTTGTTATTCCCATCAATTTTCGTCTTGTACCTTATTACAACTGACAGGGGAGTAAGCATCAGGGAATATTATGGACTACACATCCACAAAACATGCCCTATGTAACACACACACACACGGGTTAAAGACATGATGGAAATTTATATGGAAATTTATTTATGTGTTGACTAACTGACTCTCAACTTCACACATATCACACACACACATTTACTCAGTCGTCATGAAATCTCTAAAATAACAAGCCCAGAATTGTCTATTGGAGGATTCTCCCTCTCCCTCTCTCTCTCTCACACACACACACACTTCAACTCGTATGTTTCAATGCTTAATTTATAATCCGCTCTGTTTTGTCTCACCCTGGCTATATCATTAAATTATTACATTTATAATGTAACAACATTTTTATTTCGAAGGATTCAAAACACTTTTGAATATTTTTGAGGGAGTGCGCAATCTTGTGTGTTACATGCTATGTACACCCAACACACACACACACACAACACAGCATTTTTTATTCATATAATTGTGTGTGTTGGATTATGCAGTTTATTGTGGAGGAGAGTCGTGCAGGACTCTTGAGAGTTCCTTTAACCTGTCCGTCGTACATTAGACTATCTCTAGTGTGTGTGTGGATGTTCTTTTTTGGTGTTTTTTGAGACTCTGCAAAACCCCTGTGGCAGTTTATGGTATAGCAACCTGATTTCTTCCTCTCCTTCCCTCTCACAAGACCTTCCCTGTAATATTGTCTCTTCTTAAACTAAATCTCTTCTCCTCATTCTCCTTCAGTCTGAGCTGAGTTGCAGACAACCCTCTACTCTCTCTCTCTCTCTCTCTCTCGAGAATTATATATTGTGTGTACTGTGTGGTGCAATCCTCAAGAAATATCTTTTCCTCATTCTACATTCATCATTCGCCCAACATTTTCAAGTCACACACAATCCATTGTTAACTACCAACTGTTAATTAAAGTCATACTTTTTGGATTCTCCCTGCAAAGGTACAATTTTCCTTTACAATTTATTATTCTCTCTCTAGCTCGTCTCTTTAATATTTAACTCGGAGTTCAAAAACGTACACAAGAGGTACATAGGTAATGCATACTGTAAATTCAGCAAAAAGGGTTAAAAGTCACAGGTTTAGTCATGGCAAACTATTTTTTCCCAGAGAGAGAGAGAGAGACAGCCACTGTCGACGGTGTGTACCTCTATTTTGTTTGACACAGACAGTTTTTAATGAGCAAATTATTCACAACCATTCCACATGAATGTCCAGAGGGTCCATGATTGTACGAATGGCTTTTAATTATACACAGCTTAATTTTTAAAATCAATTTACATAGTATTATCCAACACAGAAGAGAAACTGAGTGTAAAAATAATTGTACGTAGTTTTCATTTGAACTTTGAGACGGTCGTAGAGATCAAACAGGTAAAGTGAATTTGAATGAAGGTGTGAGAAAAATTTGTACAAATTTTCTTTCATGCCTTGTTTATTGTTTTGTTGTGTTCTTTTTTTGCAAATTTTTTCAATTCACTTCAACAGTTCCTAGTACATACATATAAAGTAGTCGCAAAAAGTGTGGTGTCGATGTGTGTGTGTCCTTGATTTCGTGAAAAATGGAGGATGACTAATTATATTTAGGAGGGAACGTAAGTAAAAAAGTATTTGTAGCCGTATCATCGAAATCTTTATTTTTAAAAAATACTGGTCAACACAAAGACGAAAGATAGACACCGGAACTTTGTACCTACCATGGAAAATACAGAAAGAAACGTCAAGCTTTTGGATTTTACGTGGGATTAGAGAATTGTTACAGTGCTACAGGGTTTTGAGAAGGTTGCTCAACCAGTTTTACATACTGGCTAATACTGTATATTTTAATAGAGAGACTCACAGCTGACCGAAGGAATTCTCGCTGTTCATCTCTTCTCATGCAGTAGCGTGTGAGTGGAGTATGAGTGTGTGTATTCTTTCCCCCTTTTGCTAGCACACACATATCAACGACATGGGAATTTTGCTGATTTTCAATCTTACACAGAAAGACACACTCTTTTTTTCTGTCAGTTCGACTCTGCCCCGCTCTGACCCTAACATGACCCGTTGGTCGTATCAAGTTGTCTGGGTGGCATGTCTAACTGAAAAATAATGTATTTTGAAATTACTCCCTCGTCGAGGTTTACAAAATAGACTGGAGTTCAATGGCACACTATTCTCAAAAATAAGGACTGTCACAAATCACCTCAGTTCAAACCCGATTGCATCTCTGCATCAAAAATATTCAGGATCCCATTTAAAAATATTATACATGAGAAATGGAGTCCGGATGGACATTATAAAATATTATTATACACTGAGTAATGTAGGTATAAATGGACAGACTTCCGTTGGTTTCAAGCGCGTGTCCGGCAATTAAGAAAAGAATGGTAGGGATTATAAATGGACTGATGCCTCGTACACATTATAACTTGGAATATGCATTAGTATGATTAATACACTCCTCTCATCGGACACACAACCATATATAAAGTAAATGGTGTCTCAAGTGCATGCCATCCTGCCCCTGTGTAAGTAAAAACATGATGGTCAAAGGTTTTCCTCAGTGCACAGTACTTGTGTCTGTCAGACTAGCCATTCAGACACAGCGGCGTTAATGCGGGTGTTCATTGAATTACGCATTCAACTTTGTTCTCCAGAGTTTAAGGAAGGATTTGACAATCAATAAAATACAAATTTATTAACTTCAACCCAACGAAAACGACACAATTATAATTGAGACCTTTGGGATAACAACTGGCCACGCTTGCTGTGTGTGTGTTAGCAAGCGTGGCCAGTTGTTATCCCAAAGGTCTCAATTAAAGTAAGTTTTTCCTACATTTCTACTGTGTGATGGTAAATGTACAAACTACGTATATACGTTCGTGTCAGATTCGATGGAGAGTGAGTCGCACTTTGTAACCTTGAATTTTTCGTAATGATGTCTTTTAGAAAATTAGGTACATTCTAGCTATTCTACTTGTATACGCGTAGCGTTGAGTTTTTTACCCCTTTTTATTTTGTTTGTGTGTGGCGAATGTGCGTTGCGTACATACACAGTACACACACACAAGTACAAGTACAAGTGCTACACACTTGTAAATTTGTACAGTGTAAGTTTTTATTTCCCAGTTTAGTTTCCGGCTTCTCTTCGTCAATGTTAAAAAGGTTTTTGCGATCAAGGCTTAAATATAAACTAACAAAGAGAGACCAGAGTGTAAAAGACGTAGTTGATAGAAAAGTGAACTGGATTTTTTTTCACCCAGTCAGTCAGTTTATGTTACCCATGAAGAAGTGAAAATAAATCTTTGCATACTTTTATTACTCCTTCTTCATAGTTAGACATGTAATGTAGATTTCCAGAATCTTGCATTTGTTATCAAAGTACATAATTATTATGGTCGATGGTGTTTTTGAATGTGTTGGGCAATCATATAAATGGACAGAGAACATATTTTATTATTTAAAAGTGGAGAATTTGTTATACTATAACATTTGAAGAGAGGATGAGCGTGTCAGAGTATTGATTGGCTCATCCAACAAGTTCGCCTTATGACATAGTGGTAAGGACTGTTGTACTTAAATACGATTCACAGAGACTAGCAGTCAGGATAAACTGAAACAAGGAAAAGATCTGGGACACACATACACACACAGTGATGCGGAATATGGCACAAAATTCTCATCTTGGTCTGTGTGTGTGTGTGTAAATACAGAGTATCGAGTAGGAGTGTGCATGTGTTTGTAGTTAGCTAATGTTGGATTTAAATACGAGTAAAGGAAAATATGTACACTATATATGAAACTGACGTTTACAGACGACAGACGCCATTATATTTAATGTAGGAGAGTACAAGTGTACTGGATAGATCACGATACACTCGATATTTTTAAAGACATACTATGCAACAATAATTCTCCTGCCGTTCTTCTACATATGTAGTAGTAGTTTACATCAAAATGATGAAAATCATACCATTTTCCCGAACAAAGTGTGTATTACGAAATGACTAATTAATGGAATAATAGTCACTGTAATGATTAGTGGGATAGAGAGTGAGTGAATGGAAATAGGATTTAATTGAAATAATTGACGACATATTTTCATTAGTACAATCACAGTCGAGCGCTGAGAGGAGGGAAGACTTTTGGGGAATTTGGATCAGACCATGATTTAATTAAAGAACTTCACATCCATCGTGTGTGTGTGTAGTAATAATGGAAGGGAAAAATAGTTTCCAAAATTTGGGAGATATCAATCTTGTTACTCTGGCTTGACTGGGTTTAAAAACTTTTTTGTGTAGCGTGTGTGAAAATGGTAAGGGGGAACAATAGTTTCGTTCCTCCTCCAGGGTAAATTCTCGCCAAATAATAATGAATAATGGATTTTTCCTTTTTGCGTCTCTTCCTGTCCTCTTTCAGAAAAAACTGGACTGGAGAGGAGAAGAGAATGAGGAGGAAGAGGAAAGAGGAAGTTAAAGTTGGGAAGATGAAAAGTTACTGTTTTGCATACAAGTTACAAAAAGGAGAGACACAGACAACCTTTTTAAAATGTAACAGTAGTGCAGTATGTATAACATGGATTTTGGTTTTTTTGCCAAAATTTTTTACATGCATTTTGAACTTTGTTTTTAACCTACTTTAATTATTAGTGGCTATACTATAAGGATAAATAGTAGCCCCGTTTTCTTCTCTATCCCCATGAAATTCTCTCTCCGAGAGTCTCGTCTACTCGTCTCTTCCCTTCATGTCTAAAGTATTATGTCTCACTGGCGTGACTACGTGAAATGAAATTTCCCTGGTCATCATAAATTTATAAATGGATGGAGAGAGCAATCCTGGAGAAAGAGAGAGAAGTATACTCCTCTCTCTACCTTGGAGGAAACCAAAGTCTATTTTAACAAGCTCATAAATACAGTCTCCATGTTTATGGACAAACTTCTCAGATTATTTCCTCTGATTGTGTACAATTATAATTTACACCGGGGGAAACACCATCATAATACTCAACTTTTTTCCCTCCTCCCTCCTCCGCCATCATTTCTTTCCTTTTTCTCATTCTCACATTTTGTATTTTTCCATCCCGCTCCTCCTCTCCTCAGAAGTCACACACGCACACCACACTCGGATGGTGTAGGACTGTGTGCAAAAAATGCAACTTTTGCAAAAAAAACATTGCCAGTTGAGGAGAAGGTTATACACATGGAGAAATGACGCTTGCGTCCTCGTCCTGGAGGAAACTGTTCTCTCGCTCTATTCTATCTATGTGTGTGTATTTCTGATCTGTGAGATCATCTCCATTGAGATTAATTTCTCTCTCCTCCCTCATCTCTCTATCTGTAGTCATCTGGTCCAAGTGTCAGAGGATTTCTCTTAGCACAGACACACAAGTACATGAGATTAAAAGAGGAGGAATTAAGGGCACGTGAGTTCACGTGCACTTGAAATTCGTGGAGAGCGACGGAAAAAAACAAAAAAAAATAGAGAGACTGGTTGAAAAATAACTTTGAGGATTCGGATTACAATATCCACACACTTTTTTTCCTGACTGTGTACTGCATACAGTGGATTGTGTGTGTGTGAATGCGATGGAGAGAATTCGGAGGAGGAGGACGAAAAGAGTGCAATAGTTTTGAAGGGATAATTTTTCCACTGTTCTCCAAATGTTGATGGTGGCAGTGGAAGTCTCCTGTATTGCACACACCACACAGACACACAAAGAGAGAGAAGAGTAATGCCGTATAATAATAAATGATGAGAGGGTATACATGTATGTGATGCAATGAAGGCTGCACATGGACAAGAAAAAAGGCATCGACCGCCAGTTGCTCGTGCCGTTATAAAAATCCCCTTTTGCGTCTCTATCCTCCTCTCCTCTACTCTACTCTACTCCACTGTCGACTATAGTCACAGTCCATGGATATGAGTCAGGAGAGAGCATAGTGTTTTTCCTCTATCCACTGTTGGTACACAGAACATTTGTATATGTCGGAGCCATTCTGCACAGAGTAGCTAATGTGTCCAATACCTAGCTAATGTGTACAATACCTAGTGAATGTACACAATATCTTGAGAATGTATACAACATCTAGTAAATGTGCACAATTGCCAGGTAATGTGTAAAATGTCTAGTTAATGTGCTTAATCGTCA
>WJFB01003558.1:0-12814 GCA_009870185.1 Pygmarrhopalites habei | reverse complement strand
GTCTCACATAGGAAGCAGGATAGTTGGGTCGTCCAACCATGCAAGCAAAGTTATTTAATTCTGACGGTAAAGGTGAAAAACAGATTCAGTTTATGCTTGGAGACTCCTGCTGGAAAACACGTTTCTTGACGACCTTTGCTCTCTGGGTCACTGCCCATGCTAGCATTAACCCCCAGCCCCCAAAAAAATTAGACGACATTTCAAGGATACTGACTACTTCGGGTCAGAGAACAGGAAAATTTCATGAGTAATATTCCGAGATACAGCCAATCAAAGTCGTGTCAACTTAGAAAAATCATCCTGTATTAATGAATGTCTGTTTATCATCCTGAACATTTGTTGTAACAACAACACTCAATTGTTGGGAGTGTAGTGAGTTGTTTTGGTTTATTTATACATGCTTCTATGAATGGTTATTTAATTTACAGCTCAATCTACTCCAACAATCCCATCTCATCCAGAATGGTGATAAAAAGAAATCTTCCGGTGCTCTACAGGGTCTGCAGGTACAACTAGTCAAACACATAACCTAACAAATCTACTGCTTGGATTATGACAGTTTTATGCTGCTATGTTTTTGAAAAATCTTCAATCAAATATTGATTTTTATTTTTTTGTACACTATTTATGTACTCGGACAGACTCAACAACATCAGCTAATGCAACAACTTCAATTAACACAACGACAGTATTTAATTCAACAAGGTCTGAATATCCCTTCAATGGTCATGTCGGGGGGAAATGGAGGTAAATATAGAAATTTATTTTTAATGTACTATTACGGTATTACGTAACAGCATGACATAACTAGCACAATCTTTCCACATAATAATTGCTAGATTACTAGGTGCATATTTCATTTTCTCTCTCTCTCCTTCAGTCGTCAATCTTTTTCTGAATTCAATTTAGATTTTCATTTTGGTGACACTACACACTCATAGTTTTAAGATCAGAGAAATGGAAGAGAAAAACCATATTGGTAACTCAACTTTTGAGGAACAACTCACTTGCAGGCACCACTCTCTCTCTCTCTCTCTCCCTCAAACCTCGTCCTCGTCTGTATGATGATGATGTAAAGTTTACGAGAAAAAACCGAGGAAAGGCCTCAAAATTTGTAGATTTCCAACCGTGTCTAATAAGTTTTCAAATTAGAAACCAATGACTTTGTGGCCCACCAACCCCACACCCTCCAATCCAAGGGAGTGTAAAATTGAAATTCTTGTGCATACCACATAACATACCAATACATACTTACACACACAGAAGATCATTATTCCTCTGTTTTTGAAGACATGCCAAAGCGTAGAATGACTGTTTCTGTCCATGTCAACTAATTTAGAGAAAGAGGGAGAGAGGAATTCAAACACATGCTCGCTCAAGAAAGAAGTTGTACCAGTTTTACTTGCCAACATGAAGCCACCATACTTTTGTACACAATATACATACATGGATGTGGAAAGATCGATCGGAGACTCAAATTACTTTTACAATCTTCTTAGACCATACTTGACTGTCACATTATGTGAATGTTATCCCTCTTAATCTTTGTAATTACGGTCAAAAATGTGTTTTCCTAGACTCAGGATTTTTGTTTTCCTTTGTTGTTGTTGTTTATGGAACAGGAATAAACGTAAACAGTTGCAGCCCCATCTGCACTGTCAAATTCTCACGAATTTGAGGGGGTGAAAATCCCTCACGATGCGATTCACGTCATCCTATTCCTTCTGTTAGTCGAAACTCATGAGTCATGTGGAAATATAAGAAAAGCAATACACATCGTATTCACTATAGTGATGTGAAGAAGTATGATGTTCTAATTTGCCTCTACATGTCTACAGGAATCGTCCCTGAAGAGCTACATAACTTATGGAAGGAAGGGCAGGAAGGAGCAATGAATCAAGCGTCCCTGGAAGTTTCTCATCAAAATGGATCAAGTCCAAAGCATTCTCATGGTCCTAATGGTAATCCACCCTCACTAATTATTATTTTACATAATATTGTACATAATAATTGTCTATTTTAAGTGTGCCTAATTTAGCAGAATTTTTTTAAAAAATTATCAGTAACCACAGATACTGGCTTATTTTATTTCGTTGTTGTGTGTACTTGTGTATGAAAAATAGCAAATCACCCATCGTCAAGACTACGATGTGTTGTTGTATTTGCAGGTATATTTCAAGCGATATCAGGATCAAGACGGGAAAGCGTGAATGGGCTTTCAGGGGATGAAAAGGGGGATGAAAAAATTAGTCAGCAACATCCTCTCTACGGTCATGGAGTGTGCATAGGTATGAGAGAGAACATAAAAGTCACATATTTGTAAATGTCCTAATACATTACGAGATGCGAGGGGTTAGTTTTTGGTTTGATTTGACTGTCTCTTCCCAAAGGCAGCCACACATGTTGCAGTCAAAAAAAGCTAAATGTCTTTTTTTTGTTTTAATTTCCAAGGGAACGAACAAAGGAATGGAGTATGCAAATGGCCAGGGTGCGAAAATGTGTGCGACGACTTTTCAGCTTTTTTAAAGTAATGTCCTCCTTTCTTTTATTATTCACGCAGACATTCATATACTATGTACATATGTACATGTATAAACTTTATTTTTTTCTGTCTATCTGAAAAAAAGTATTCTTTGGAAACAAATGAATACCTCCTCCTCGTCTCTTTCTCTACTTTCCCCCAACTTTCCCTTGTCCCCCTGTCCCTGGCAAAACCTATACAATCACTGTCAGTGGTTGAGGTTGGGGTGAAAAAGAATGCTAAAATTATAGAGACAGTGAAAGACTTTCAATTCATGTAAGTAAGATGGAATAAAAGGGAGAAAAGAGAGTACCTAAAGGTGAAATTCAAACCGAGTAGATTACTCTCTCTCTCTCTTGCAAATCAAATAGGGGAGAATAGACTGATTCTGAGAGAGAGGGAGATTTTATTCGTTCGTTTTGTGTTTCATGGGTGATTAGAAAATGGAATTTTTTTTCCCTCCTGCACACACACCCTCCTTCTCCTCCTCCTCCTCCTTCCACAAAAAAATAGTGCGGAACATTTCCAAGTGATTCAATGTCAGCTCTTAAGTCAGAAAGACAAAAAAAAAGTTTTCTAATTATTCCTTGATCGAAGTTTAATAGAATTTCGAGGGAATTTCCACTCGAGGAGTGATAAATATCCTCAATGCAATTCTGATTGACGGAGCATTAAGAAAATGCCGATTTATCCTTTCTTTTCTCCTTATGCTTATTCACATCACAGTGAATAGGAAAATTCTTTGAACGAGTCATTTTAACTAAAATTCTTTTCTTTGTTTTTCACACTCCCTTCTTCTCTCCCCTCCTCCCTCCTCCTCTGCACCCTTCCACACACACACACACAGTATATATACGTGTATGATTATGTGTGTGTTTGGATGACGACGCTTTTTTCTCCCTTCCTTTCTCCTCTCTTTCTCCGTTCACACTCACACTCACTCTCACTTTAATAAATTGTGTGTTTGTGCACAGACATTTGAACACTGAGCATACGTTAGATGACCGATCAACAGCTCAAGCCCGAGTTCAAATGCAGGTAGTCTCCCAACTAGAACTTCAATTAGCCAAAGAAAGGGATCGTCTTCAAGCCATGATGCAACATCTACATATGAATAAACAACAACAAAATATGGCAGCCAATAACTCGATGAATAATATCCGACGGTCCGAGTCTCCCAAAAATAGATCTCCAAATGTAAATGAACATCTTCATGTAAGAACTACACACATTTTTTAAATTGTACAGCATAATAATCAAGGATAAAAATGACCATTTGTTTTTTACACATTTGCAGAATCAAAATTGTCACGGCATCCCGAATGGAAATAATCTCTGTGGAGGAGCAGTGGTTCCTCAGGGTGGTAACGGCCCTTTAACGAAATTGACCCTCAATCCAAATTTATTATTGCCCGGCCTATCGCCTTCAGGTTTAGTATCAGCTGCAGCGGCCGCCGCTGTGGCTTCTGGTCGATCCCCCAGTCTCCTCCAACCACCAACCTCTAATATGTCAGGGTCTATTCGACGGCGCATTAGTGATAAAGCATCCCTGCCACTCTCTGGAGGTGAGCTCATTTTTTCCATTTACTTCTCTCTTCTCTCTTATAACTACATGGAGATTGAATCAAGTGGTGTATTATGGGTGCATGATTTTTCAATCAGTGTGGATTTAATTGTACACTAGTAGGTCATTTTATTGTCATTGTTATTGCATGACCCTTTCTCACTCCATCAATTCAATGAGAAATCTTTTTACCTTCACGCAGATTCTTTTTTGTACATTTCTGTGTTTTTGTGACAAATTATAAATTTGTTTCTATATCTTTACTATATTATTGTCATCTGCTTGCAAATATGGATATCATACAAAATAGGACATTTAGATAAAAAATTCTTTATACAATGTGGGTAACAGGGAACAGGAAAACAAAGTTTTGAGGTTTTGTTTGCACGGAGTGAAAGTGGTGTGGATGAGAATGGGGGTACTATTGTGAGAATGCATGTCTATTGTCTATCATCCTGATGAATATGATGACTATATATACATTTATTGTCTATCCATTTCCACTCTGTTGGGGGTACACAAGGAGACGACGACTTTTTTCCCCCTTCTTCTCTGCTTAAGAGTGTGTGAAAGTGTGGGAGAAAGGTTGACTGTAGTACAGACGACAGGACGACGTGATGATGTGTGGAACGTTCAAGAGTCACTGGGATAAACGGGGAGGATACATTTAACACACATCCATGTTATTTTTCCTATTCTTATTTTCTCTCTTCCCTCTCTTCCCTTGTGTGTGTGTGTGTGTGTATGTTTGTTTGGAACATTTCAAAGCTATAAAAGGGGACTGAAGTGTTCATAATGATGATTGATGGCTATTGAGCGTTTCACTCGTCACTTTTCCCTAAAAATATTTTCTCTCTTTTCTCTCCTTGAATGTATGGATGGATGTGTGTGTGTGTGTGTTTGTGTGGAGTGTGGAATGACGTAAAGACCGAGTTGCTTCCAATGTAAAACTATAAAGCATAATTTTCGATTCTATCTAATCTATGTATATGATGTGTTGATTCGTGTGTGGCGGTGTCTGACACTGTTGTCAATTTCTATTTTTTTCTTTTTCTCTCTTTTTTCAATGCCGCTGCCTCTTCCTTACTACACTCTACTACTACTACTCTACTCTACACATATTGTAGGCCTTCCGTATTTGCTGGAGAGAGCAGGACTAGATGTTCAGCAAGGTATGTACCAAACGAGTTTGAGCTCACAAAAAAGTCTTACTTTTAACACACTTTTTCCTCTTTGTCTATACATGTATGTGTGTGTGTGTCGTTTCGTGTGGGTGTACATCTCTTTTTTTGCCCGAGTCGTCGTCTCGTCGCCACAATTTTGACAATCAGAGAGCGAGAAAAGGGAGAGGGAAGAGAGAGAGAGACATATGGGGTGGTGGTCTGAGAGTGCGAGTGTGTGTGTGAGTGTGTACGATGAGGGCCACACTAATTAGAGACAAACTATAAAAAGGATAAGTGCAGGTGATAGAGAAGGAAGTATATTTTACTTCTTGTCTTCTCCCCTCTCAATGTACTACACACACCCTCATATTAATATGTTGGCTGACTTTGGCTCTGGGCCTGTGGCAGGAGGGAAGGGAGAAAGCGGGAGACAAGGGATATGTATGCAAGTAACCCCTCGATTATCTAAACTCTATACCGACCAGGACTAGTCTTTTTCATTCCTACTCCCTTACATTACATTACAACAATTTCCCATGTACAAGTTTTCCCTACATGTCTATACATATAGGAGTAGAAGAAGTCAGAGGAGGAGGAGGAGTAGTGGTTGTGTATGTGCCAGTGTGAGGGGAGAGAAGGAAAGGAGGAAGCAAGAAGTGTCGGCCAACATCTGCGAAATTACTTGTAGATGTGTGGAAGTCCCTCAAAGTTTAATGACTTCATCAAGATCTGAAACTCTTTGGCATCCAGGCTGTCATTAAGCTAAATGAAAGATACTCAAAAGCCACGCGCTAGAACTTTAAAGAAATTAGAACAAATTATGCAATTCAGGTATTGCGTTCCATTGCTCCTTTATCTTCATATTGTATATATGTATACAGAGAGAGGGAAAGAGAAGGGATGGGGCAGGATTCCTTTCCTTCAGACAGACAAACCATCCACAAACTATACAGTATAAGAATAGAAGAGGGGCTGCTGTACTCATCTTCTTCCTCTTCCTCCTTCTCTTCTTCTTGTTCTTCTTCCCCTAATGAAATTTTCCTATTTTCTTTCATCAACACTCACTCTCTGCTTCCTCCCCTTTACACGCCTTTTATGAGCATTGTTTCATGGTTTCATCATCTACAGATCTGCATAATGACAGTCATATGTACTCTTCTACAGTTCAAATCAAAAAGCCAACTAGAAACTTGGAAATATCCTACATGTATAATATTTCATCTTGAGGCAGACTACACTCACACACACACACATTATCAGTCTGCCGCTTTCTCTGTGTGTGTGTGTGTTCTTAGTTTTACACTCCAGGTGTGACCATTCTCATCCAAGAACAACGTTACAAGTACATTGGGTCTGTCCAAACCGACCATACCAAACTTTATTCTTGCTGGCTCCTTAAATCCCCGTCTTTCTCTCTCCCCGTTTCTTTCCTCCACCTCGTCCTCACTTCACAATGCCCAATGTGAAGAAGGTACTTGTAGTCTATCATCATGTATACATTGGATAACTTTTAAGCAAATATATTCCTCCTCCTCCTCCCTCCTTCCTCTGTTATACACAAGTAAATGAGAAAAATATTACGTGTGTGTACATGTGTACATGTTCCAAGGGGAATTTGATGGCCCCTCTTGAAGTGACTTGTACGAACTATTTTTTTTCTTCTCTCTTTCACTCTAGCCTTCCCGTTAGGAGGCCATCTTTTGCCAGCCTGAGATATATTATAAGCATATTATATTATGTACACATTGGTTATAAAAGTGAGAGTGAGGGGTACACAGTACACACACAAGGAGAGAGAGAGGGAGAGAGAAGGTACAACAAGATGATGAAACCTCGAGGGAAATGTTTTTCCAGTCTCTAAAGAGTCTATTTACAACCCATTTCGTCCCGTTTGGTAGTCTACAGTCATAGAGCAAAAATGATCGAGATGTGTAATGTTGAAATCTGCGAACCATGAATGTGAATTCTTTAACGAGCTTTTTCTTTGGGATCTCTCATAATGGACTTGTAATGCCATCATTTTACCAAAAGTAAATCCGTAGAAAAATGCCGGATTTAAAGTAATGGCCTCAAACGCAACGTTTGCAAATAATTTACTCGGGACGTTTAAAGCATAAAAATTTCTGATTATCTGCTTCCTGCTCCACAATTACGATCTCCTTCCCAACAAATATTTCTTATGGCATCGCCTCCTCCTCTTCTTTCTATATCTATCCATCTTTCTCTTTTGCTATCTATCTCCCTCACTCGTATTACTTTTCTCTTTTCTCCTCTCTCCCCTCTTTTTTAGAATGTGTAGGTATATATGGACACTTTAGCCTGCTCCCAGCCTCAGACTTTCTCTTTACATATACATAGTATAACCGCTCAAGAGTTTTAAAGAACGTAAGCCAGCCTTGATCTTCTTCTTCTCTCTCTCTCTCTGTCTTTCTGTCTGCATCAAATTGGCTCTCTCGCTTCTATAAAAGACTCACTTGAGTGCGTAAGTGAGATGCTCTGCTTTCTTCCCAAAGCGGTCAATCAGACAAGCACTACAACACAAACTCTCTCTCTCTTTCTCTTTCTCATCAAAAAACTTTCCCTATTGCGCCAGCCTTATTATTTCCATCAATCTTTATAATATAATTCCACCATTGTCTTTCTTTCCCCCCTCCTCTCTCCTACTCAAAATACAATTAATTCTCAACACACAGCCATGTATTTCTATCCTACGAGTGTATGTACATGACTTGTATTTACATATTGCAGTAGAGAGCAGAGTTGAGTCTTTCTTTCGCAGATTAAATTATTTTTTCTTTCTTTGGAAAATCAATTCAATAGCGACACCCTCCAATTCCTCTTTAAAATCCATTCACAGTTTTCTCTGACTCTCTCTCTCTGTTTCTGTCTCTCAGTGACTACACTTCAGACTCGTTGCATGTTGTTTTTTCAAAAATTTAAAATCAAAAATTTAATTCGATAAAGGCAAAGGGAATAAACGTTGAGACAAACTAATTTTAAAAAATATTATGGATTGTAAACATTTATTTTGAAATTTCTAATCATTTGTTTTTGTACAAAAAAATATATTTGCAGAAATACAAAGAAATCGCGAATTTTATAAAAATGCCGATGTGAGACCCCCATTTACATATGCATCATTGATTAGACAGGTACAGTTGGTTGTGCGGGCCAATTTACTTTTTCAATCTTTGTGTGTACCGTCAAATGGGGGGCGGAGAACCTACGAATGTCAGGTTGACTTTCCTCACCATTTTTGACATGTTTGGAAAGAAAAATGACATTTATGAAAAACATTTGAAGTTTGTATGGACATGGACACGATAAAGGGTCTTTACAAATTTTAAAAGTTTTACAAAAGACGAATTTTTAAATGTCTTAAAAATGATGGGGAAAGTCAACTTGACTGAGAAAAGTCGTCTCGGTTGATGGTACACTCAATAAATGAATGTTTATTTAATCATGTATGAATTGTTTTGACAAAAAATGGTTTTTTAGGCAATCATTGAATCTCCCGATAAACAATTGACATTGAATGAAATCTACAATTGGTTTCAAAATACATTCTGCTATTTCCGACGGAACGCCGCCACATGGAAGGTAATATCATTACTATTTCATATTTACAGAAATTACAATGTAATACTTTCTCTCTCATGGTGTAATCTAATAACTTGACCTTTCTTGAACTATATACTGTATATTTAAATTGTACAGAATAATATGTATGTGACATTATATATATATATATATATATATATGGGATTACAATTGAGCGCTCAAACAAAATTGGACTCGCTATTATGAATTTGCTAAAATTATGTTTACTAAATTAGATGTAGACTATTGGTGCTAAAATCCGGGGGTTTTATTCATGTCCGACTCCAATTTATAGTATATGAAGATGTGTACCTACATTTTTTCTATTTGATTCTTGAAAGAGAAAGTACTTTCACCAGTACACATCTTTCTGTATTATACTATGCATTGGATCTCGTTCTCGAGTTTAGTTTGTCTTAATATGTATATATTTGGTAGCAAGGTCGTTCATATTCGAGGAATCCCTGTATGTGAGCGACCTTGGCCTGTACAGGATCAGCCACTGGTCAAAATCTTCGAAACGAAATATTTTCCGCCGTTAGAAGGGTACGAAAATAGCTCGTTGCGTATTCCTGTAAACAGTGATTTTACATTAGTCGTGGGGAGTTTGTTGTATTTTTTACAATTGTATAATTAAGATATTTTGGGAATATTCATGTAACTAAGGGAAGGTTTCTTTCTTTTTTACCGTAAATCATTTTGTATTATTAAAATGAGGGGAATTTAAAATTGACGTGTTCTCAACACGTTAGTAAAGTCAATGAAATGAAATAAAAAATTCAAATGTCAATGTATTTTTCAGAGAAAGAAAAAATAGACCTTTAATCATTTTAGTAAAACTAAAGAAAATTTTACAAAATGATTTACGATACTTGGTATTTTTTAATTTTGGGATGGTGTCAAATCTTGACAATGTTGTAGGATTGTAATGGATTTGGGAGCTAAATAATTATTCTTGTACTCAAAAGAGTACAGTGTGGGTGTAGTTTAGTAACCTGCTTTTGCTCATCATGGGTTAATCGTGTCATTTTCATGCTCTAGGTCATAAAAGGTTCTATCTAGGAAATTGTAAATATATAAAAAATGTATGACAACCAAAACGGGTTACATTTTTTTATTTTCCACAAAAGTAGTAATTTACTCAAGTTCCAATTTGACGTTTTTCAACGCAGAATTACATTTAAACCAGTGTGTGTTAGATTGACTTTTGTATGAAATGACACGATGGTGGTTTAGTAGAATTTGGCTTCGTTAAATGAACACGGAGTGATTCTTCAGCTTGAGCTGTAGAGATTATGATGATTCGTCGTGTAAGACATGATGACGTTTATTGTCAGAGGTCAGTCACTTTGTGTGACAACCGAAGCGAACTGAAAGAGAAATGGGCCACACACACAGAGACAAACATAGACTCTTTGCTGGTGAAAGGTGTGCTGCTGGTGGAAGTAGATTACTAGTACGGTGTGTAGGAACTCATAGGAAGGTAACGTTGATTTGAATTCAAATATATTCATTTTAAGGGGGGTAGATGTATGATGAGGATGATGATGCATCATCATGATGGTTGGTTGGACGGACGGATGGAGAAGTTAAGATTAAATGTGAATGTGTTCTAGAATTTGGCTGATATGTTAATCATCGAGATGTACGAGTAGGTGATTATGATTGGTCCTGTGGATGTGGACGTGTGTGTGTAGTACAATATATATAGTGCTAAAGGGGGTAGACTACCCAGTTGGAGGTATGTAGTACGTAGAGAGGGAGGATGACAGGGTAAGAGAGGAAGAGGAAAAAAAGAAGTTGTTTGCTTTGCTTAGGCTGCTTCTTAAGATTAAGGGAGAGTCTTTGACAATATTTACTCTGTGAATGTGTAAACACATGACACTGTTTACCTAAAAATGCAACCAATATATATGCAAATGTCTATGAATAATGGAGTGGTTTGAGATCCCAACAGCAGGTTTATCTGACTGTAAAGTTTTTGTTACTCCTAGCTGGGATTCCAGCGACCAGGAGTCGTTTTTAATATTTATCGAGATCTCCTTTGTTATTCCTACTTCTCTTTCAATTCGCTTCGGTTTTCGGTGGTGGTGGTGGTACATACTATCCACCCCTGTTTCCACCCTGTACTGTACCAGTACACTACACACACACACACACTACACACACTTTCACTCTCCATATGTAAGGGTGTGGTAGTAATAATAGACCGTGTACGACGGGCATAACATCATCATCCAGTAGAGATGCTAGAGAAGAAGAGGGCTAACGATAAACGTACATTTCTCCAGTAAGTTTTCCACATACCCCAGCAAGACAGTTGACTTGTGAGGCATCATTGCTTTCTCAAGAGCTTCAGTTGCATGAATTCCATGTATAAATATATAGTCGTCGACTCGGTGAAAACTCCCCCCACCTCCTCTCTCACTTTCCCCTCTCGTTTTGTGTTTAGCTCAACCAAACTAGCCTCCTCCTCCTTATGGGATGGGAAACATTTAAAATGTTTCTCTCGTTCCACTTTTTTTCTCTCTACTCTACTCTACTCTCCCTCCTCCCAATTCTTTTCTTTTTCTTCCCTGAGTATTGCATCACCTCCATGTCATTCTCTTCTCTCCTGAATCTTTCTCTCTCATCCCTGTAGGACCTCTCTCTCTCTCTCTCGGATCCTTCTTTCTCCTTCCCCCTTTCCCTCTTGACTTCCCTGAAAAGTAATATGTTATTTTTTTGCATGTCTTAAACGTATAAAAAAACACCCTCACGTAGAAACCCTGTACGACGACTACCATGTTTTTTGTCACTAGTATTTTTTTCCTCTCGTCACAATGGTCTAGAGCTGTATAGATGGTTGTTAGATAACTGTTAGGCAAAAATTATTGGCCATTGGATTCGGGGAGCTACTATTTGCTTAGAAGTAGAGATCACTGCGGTAATACATATTTATGATTACAACCAATTGACTATTGTAGTGTCTCAATATTATATCATAGATTTAGTATTGCTTGAAAATCTCACGAAATTTTTTTTCAACGGCCTTCCAGAAAAAAACACAAAAAATTTGATGAATGCTACCCGAATGATTTTTTCGGTCGGGTGCCTTTTGCAATAATCATTATTGAATATCGTTGTAGATGCTGTATTTATATAATTTTAGAGAAAAACCTTATATTTTCAGTCAATCCATAGTGCCATATATGCAGTGTTCCAAATTAAGTTAATTACATTTTGCGAGAGTGTACTCACAATGTTGTCTTTCGTCAAAAGGGCAGTTGTGAGTTTTTTTTGCTGTTCAAGTTTTTAATTTCTATTGAAAAAAATACTACTGAATAATCACCCAGTGACAAATAAGGTGTGCGATGTAGTCTAGCAACTGTGCTTTGGATTACAGACCGAGAAAATTGTGAGTGCACTCTCGGAAAATGTTACTAACTAATATGAAACATTGTTTATAATTATTCTTAATTTTATTTTTAGTATTATATATTGATGCAGTCGTAGATTGGAATGACTCAATGTAATTCTATATAGAGCTAAGAGCGACCAAAGTAATAATTTTGAAAGAGTCGCAATTGCCTTGAAGCAAACCCTTTTTTTTTTTGAAAATTTTGATATGTAATACATATTATGTATACACATACATTTATGACTTTTTTTTGAAACATACATATTTTTGAAATGAAAAAAACGTATACCAATGGCGGCCCACGTTGATTTTGGCAAGGCTGAGCAATTGTTTTATTTTGCATTTGCTTACTTTGGTGTGTCTTATATTTTGTATAGAATGCAGTGCGACACAACCTGTCGCTGCACAAATGTTTCATGCGAGTGGAGAACGTTAAAGGAGCCGTATGGACAGTGGATGAGGTGATAATCTTGACAATCCGAATTTCGGACAGTCCGAATTACAAATAAGTGAAATTGACGACAAAAACGGTTTTTGAAACATCGTTTTTGTCGTTTTTTACACAA
>WJFB01003557.1:0-12817 GCA_009870185.1 Pygmarrhopalites habei | reverse complement strand
CATTATTATGTTTCCAGTAACACACATTTATTTTCTTGTAAAAAAGTATATGAACCAAAATACGAACGCAATTTTACATGTTGTACTGTGCACCGTACGACAGGCACAGGGAATAAGCTTTTAAAAAACAAAAAAAAATCTGTATAAAAAACTGCTAGACATATTTTAAAAAAACATTTCCGAGCAATGAAACGGTACGTAAATCAGCCAAGCCAATATTTATGTATCCTTTTATCTTCTCTCTAGTTTTTCTCGCGTTCAAATAACGTTTTTGCTACATGTCGGTTTTGTTACTCTGTGATGTCCATACTTTTTCTTCTCTCATTATTCTCTCACTTTTTTGAAGTTTGTCCTCTTTCTGTGTTTTCTCTATAAAAATGTTCAAAATCTTTCTGACTAATTCTTCATGTGTCTAATATTGCATTAAATTTTTTTTATCACATACCCAGGTGTATAAAAATCAATTCACTTCGGAAACTTTGAATTAAGTTGTGTGGCGAACGTTTGTATTAACCATTATTTATCAAAAGACCGTATTTAAAGATGTGTTGAATGAATTTTAGTTGATTCTTAAATTAGTTCACTCAACACGAGAGAATCATGGATCTCAATTTTTTTTCTTTTTATTTGTCAATCACTTAATTTGCTAAAAAGTTTCCGAGAAAATAATTAGAATGTAAAACCTTGACTGTCTAATAAAATATATGAATTTTGGTATACAGCTAAAGTCGATGCAAGTTGAGGAAATGGCGACCAAATCGAAGACGAATAGGACGTCCATCACGACAACCACCACCACAACGACTACATCCTCCAATGAAATCTTTAGGTTTGAGACATTTTGTTTTTAGAGGAAGAAGATGGACTAAAAGCTTGGAAATGAGAGAAATAAATTGATGCTACTTTCATTTTCAGCTTGGATGATGAAATTGGTGCGTTGCTGGACAATTCTGCAGCAAAACACAGAATAGCTGTGAGGCCAACTAGGAGCAAAAGGAGTACCACAATTTCTGAGAATTCCAGAGCGAGACAGGAGAAAGAGTAAGTCGCATTTCGATACAAAGGGAACGGGTGAAAGCAGCTTTCACCCTGCCTTAATCTTCTAGAATTGGCACACGGCCTTTGATTTCCATCATTCGTAGTGTGACTGGGGCCTTAGATGAGTACCACAAGAAAGTGAGGCTAAAAGTAATTGTGATTTGGTTCCTTTTGTGCAGGGCAACTGTACGAGAATTAATAGAGACAGAAGAAGAATTTGTGAAGGATCTAAAGTACCTGATTAATAACTACATTCGATGGACAGATGAGTGTACTGAAGATTGCAAAATTCTTGCTCAACATTCTCAGTTTCTCTTTGGGGGTTTAGTGGATATCCACGAATTTCACAAGACGTATGATTCTACAAGAATATCTAAAACTTTACATCCTACAAGTATTTATTGATGCTGATGTGAAGACAATGCTTTTTATTAATGTGGATTAATGGATGCGTCAGTTGACTTTCGTTAACTATAAACCATTTGATATACTGAATTCTATTCACTATTAATTTCTAGTGTGCTCTTGGAGGGTATGAAATATTATGCAGAACAACCCAATCAAATTGGTCGAAGTTTCGTGAGACTTGTAAGTTGAAATTAATCTTTTAAAAACTTAGCAATTCATGGCAGTTAAAATAGTATTTAAGCAGTGATTTTGTATACATATTTGTCATGTATACAAAAAGAAAGAGGCTGAAACCCCAGGCCTACTCATTCCGTGTCAGTAGGTCAAAATTTTGCAATAATTGAAGCTCACACGGCTAGAGACAATTTTATTAAACATCTGAGAAACATTTCATAAATGAACTTAGCTGACAACTCCAAAACAACATCTTGATATCCAGACAATTTTACACACAAAATGCAGGGCCAGGGAATGGAATTCCGTACTTTAAAATATATTTAATTCATTTTTGTTGTACAAGTGCAAAACGGTGTGTGTAATGGAGGCGCTGAATTAAAAACAAAAGCCCTGCGTGCACGTAGACACACACCGTCTCAAAATGAAAATATGAAGGAAATGCAGTGAACAATGAAGTAGGCTAAAGAATTAAACTGCCGATTCATATACAAGTGGTACATGGTGAGCTGGTTGTTTTATTTTAGGAACGGGACTTTGACAAGCACGCGACCTACATCGACAGAATGGAAGGAATCAACGAATTCTTACAGGACCATCCGAAAATTAATGAGACATTTGATGTACGGAATCATTTTTTTTGTTGCATAATTTTTTGTTTACTATTTCTTCTTTCGTGTGTTTGTGTGCATTTCTTGACGATACATATAATGTACTACTCCATCGTCAAATGTGATAAAATGGAGTGCTTAGTTGCAGCGAGGACATGATCAAAGCTGGATTTAGTTTTGCGAAACGGAGAGGAAATCTCGAGTCTCCTTACATTACATTTGGGGCTAAACCGGATCCTTGAACCTATTCGCTTGTTGTTGACAAAAGTCAGTGGGATACACACATTTCGGGGTTTTTCTTCCTGTGTCCCAGAGAGAGAGAAAGAAGAGGGAGGAGGAGGCTGACATCATGAATGGTTGCCACTTTACATTTTCCTCCCTCTCTCTCTCCCTTTCTCTGAACATGTAAAAGCGGAACAATAATTGTAACTCGATCTTGAGCGTGCACACACACGCACACACAACAAGTGCAATCATGATTTTTGCCGAGAGTTAAAGTTTTCGTATCTGTAGCCCATTTGGCAGGTGACCAAAGGGAGTGAGAATGAGGGAGGTTGGATTTATGAAAAAAAGAAGCTGAAAATTCTAATGCCAACCACATGTTCATGACCCAGTTCTATTGTACATATATTTTTGCACACACACATATTATGATATACATTTACCTCTCCTCCTCCGGTGAGTTGTAGTGTGAGTGTGTCTTGAGGAGTTTCTTTTAGTTAGTTGATGTCTGTGATGCGCATGATCTTGATCTTCTTTTTTAAATCCCTTGGAAAAAAAATCTAAAAATATCATGAATGTCTAATTTTGGGCTTGGGATTTTTTTCCATTATGAATTATATAGAATAGGAGTATAGAGTTGGGTGATACTGGACGTACATTGATTGACTATGTTCGACTGCCACTGCAACGTCTCAACGACTATTCTCTCCTGTTGTCCGAATTAATCAAGATTTCCAAGCAACTTGGTGAACCCACCCACGATCTAGAAAAAGGACTTGAACTTGTCGGCTGGATCCCCACCAAAAGTCGAGATATCAAATTCACCCAGAGTATTGAAGGATTCGGTGATACAAGGGCTGGAAGGATCCTGCGACATGTACGAATCATTTTCTCCCCTTTTCCCTACATTCTCTCATATTATTGTGCTCCAGTGAATCAACTGCCCACCCACACACACCCGTCTTCCCCCACCTCATCTCCTCTCCTATTCCTACCTCATAAAAATTCCAAACCTTTCCATATTTTTGTTTCACCAGCTGCTCTGTACGATTTCGATAGGAAGTGAGAATATTTATTTCATTTCCCTTTCAGTTAGTGAAAGTGAAAATCCGTGTTTTGTCTCATCAACCTGTTATCAATATTATTTTCCCAAGAAAGCTTTTGTCAGTGTGTGCATACCAATAGTTTTGTGATTCCTCAGTTTTTATAATTTTGTTCCAAACAACTTGAGAAGTGGATTCAGTGCATTTTTAACAAGGAATTTGTTGTTTTTATTCACTCCCATTCAGGATTGGTTCAGATTGAATTCTGGTGGACGGGAGAAGGAGAGATACTGTTTTCTATTTAAGAATAAACTTCTAGTCACTAAAGTTAGGCGAATTTCCCCTGACCGTAAGTATCAACATTCAACATTTTGTGACAAACTTCAAGGAACTGGGATTAGCCATTAAAAATATTTTTGGTGATGGTAATCTGACATTCCTCTATTTTTGTTTGTGGTTTCTCAACAGGTTCTGTTTTTATCCTAAAAGATATTTTGCAGGTAATAAATTCACTTTGGTGATGAGATGACGTGTGTGCTGTGCCCACTTTGTGATGATGACAAATCAATGATGTCAACTTTTGGTGAATATTTTTAGCTTCCAGATTTAGAGCTTATCCAACTTGAAACCTCCATACCAGAAGGAGAATTGAAGGAACAGGGGAGTTTTGGCTTAAAGAATAGAGACGGAAATATTTTTATATTTCAAAGTGAACCAAATATTGTAAGCGGTTGGACGAAGGACGTGGGTGAATTCACTCGCAAAATTACAAGTAAGTGGTTCTCTACTTAATCTTCTCCTTGTGTGTGCCTGTCTGTTTATGTGACGAGGAAAGATCCAGAAAATTCGTGATGTAATGAAATGTTTTAATCGGGTGGAAAAAAAGGGAAGGAACAATCCTTTTTATGTTCCAAGCAATGTGTTTTGGGAGGGGAAGATTAACATGTGGGTATTTTCTCAAGGTGATGAGCCGGCAGTTAAAAAGGGACGACCTAATCTAATCACCGAAGAAACAGCTGCATCAGTCACAATAAATGGTGTTGAGATTATCGAGGTCACTTCACCCTACGAAGAGAATCGATCCATTTCTATTGAAGAAGTCACAAATCATGCAAATACTCATCGAATAGTTGAGATCCCAATTCAACTTGAATGTAGTGTGGACTCTGTCAGTGATGAGTCAATACGAAACGAGTACAACAAGTCTATAGATATTTTTGGAACCAAAGTTGAAGAACTCAAAGAGTCCGCCGCTACTGAGATCATCCATCGCATTTTGATCGAAGAGAGTGACAGGTCGGACAGTGTCGATTTAAGTGTAAACAAAGGGAAACGACAGAGTCAGGATGTGTCTGAGACAGGGAAAGTTTCTAGCCAACTGACTTCTGAGTCAACACAAGGAAAGGAAGACAAAACTCAACAAGACATTGAACAACGGAGGAAAGAGGAACAAGAAAGACAACAGGAACAAGAAAGACAGGACGAATTAGAAAAACAACGATTGGCTGAGTTAGAAAAGCTTGAAAAGGAGAGGCAAGAACAACAGAGATTAGCTGAGGAGAAAGCTCAAGCTGAAATTGAAAAACAACGATTGGCTGAATTTGAGCAACAAAGATTAGAGGAGAGAAAAGCAAAGCTCGAACAAGAACGTTTGGCAAAAATCGCAGAGGAAGAGAAAGCACAACAGAAACTTGAAGAGGAGAAAGCTCGGGCTGAACAAGAAAAAAAACGACTAGCCGAAGAAGAGAAAGCACGACAGAAACTTGAAGAAGAAAAAGCTCGGGCTGAATCAGAAAAGCAGCGAGCTGAAGAACAATTGAAAAAGAAAAGAGAAAGTGAGGGAAAGCTACCAAAATTAGGGAGCAACAAAAATTTAATCAGAATGGATTCCAATTCAGCCACAGATGGTGATTTGAAACCAGGCTTCACTCTGAACGTCAGATCAGTTGAAGTTGAACGTGAGTATTTTACGTGTCGATCGAAATAAAATATAGTATGTATGTGTTTAAATTTCATTCATTGTTGTTCATTCTGGATACAGCTGGAGAAAACGCCCTTCTTGTTGTTGAAACAAGCTCAACCTCACCGAGTATTGTCACTTGGTTGAAAGAAAATAGACCACTGAGTGACAAACTTGCTGACAGAGTTAAAATAGTTTCCAAAGACAATGTCCACACATTGGTATGTACCCATATTATCTACTCCTTTTAATATATGTCTACCGTCAAAACTACGATGACGAAATACTATGAAATTCACACGTTCAAGGATAATTCAATAACATAAATTTTAAGTATATGTGTCCTTCCTTTTGCGTATATGATGAAAGTTAAAAAACTGTGTGTGTTTTTGTGAAAATTCTTAGACACTCCTAAACTGTTCTGACGATGACTCGGGACTTTACACTGCCAAGTAAAATCTTTTACCAATAATTTCTCCGTCAGTTATAATAGTTCAAATGTTCTGTTCTTGACAAAAGATTCCATTACTTTCAGATGCTCGAATCAGTATGGAACCAGCTGCTCTTCTGGATTTATTAATGTTCATGAATGTAGGTTTCCCATTCAATTTTATGAGAAAGGATTTGCCGGAGGAGGTCAGTGAAAGTGAATTTTTCTTTTGTTTTTCTCTACAGTCACTCCAGAGGAACGGCAACAAAAAAGCTTGGAGCGTCAACCAAATTTCCTAATTAAAATGAAAGATACAGAACTACTTGGTGATACTACAATCTGTTTCATAGTAAAACCCACAGGAGACCCTGAGCCTACCTTGAAATTGTAATTATATTTGATCAACACAATTTCCAACTCAGTACAGTTATGAGTTTAATATCGTGGTCATTTATTGTCTCCTAGTTACAAAGACGGGAAGGAAGTGGTGGAGGATGACAGAATTTACATTGGAAGAACTGGTGATCTTGTTGAACTGACTATTCGTAATGTCCAAGAAGAGGACGCTGGAAATTATAGTATTGTAGGGAAGAATAAATATGGAGAAGCTACAACTTCGGGAGTTTTAACACTAACTGGTACGAGTTACATCATCCAATTAAAATGAAGTCAGACGCTTAACTAGTGCACTTTGATATTTTGATTCTTCACCTTTCAGATGAAAAGTCTGTATTTCCTGGTCTGAGCAGTCAATTATTAGAACCTGGAGAAGAACCAGAATTCTCATGGTACAGAGATGGAGTAAAATTTTCACCTGAAGACAAATTCAAAGTTTTATTCAAAGTAAGTTCCGACATGTCTACTGTATCATCGTAATCTATTGTTTGTGTCCTCAGACTGAACAATAATAAATCTTTAGGATGACGAAGATTCCTTGGCATTAGTGTTCCAACATGTGAGGCCTGAAGACGCTGGGTAAATCAAATACTGTCCCATCTACTTGTATATCTGAATTTGCAAATAATGTGCTAATCCACTTTGTCACAGACTGTATACCTGTGTGGCCTCAACTTCATCCGGGAGAATCAGTTGCTCAGCTGAACTCACAGTTCAGGGTGTGTGTCACAACAGTCATTTGTATCCAAACATGTTTTATTCGTGAGTCAGATTATCTCACAATTTCTCTTTCCATCTGACAGGAGCAATTCATCAGTTACTCCGGGAACCTGAACCTCCTGCCATCACAGCAGAATTAACTGACACTGAAGGTTGGTAGTTTTTCTTCAACTAATCTCCTCCCGTTTAACCTAATCCAGTTAAGAAATACTGACATTTTTTCTTTTACAGTATCAACCGGTGGATCAGCCATGTTGGAGCTAAAAGTGACTGGCTTCCCCAAACCTGAAGTATCCTGGTTAGTCCGGTTTCTTAAAACCCACAAAAATGAAATACGATCATGTTTAAATTGTAACTAACCAATTTTTGACTGTCCAGGTTGAAGGACGGTGTTGAAATTCAAGCTGGGGGTAAATATCGATTTTTGTATGAAGACGATGAAAGTATTGCTCTCATCATAAAAGGAGTTGATGTTGGTAAGTCACTTTACATTGGTCCTTCAAAATGTATGTCTAGCCAACGATATGATTGTCTAATAATTTTTGTGAATTGTATCGCGAAGCTGACGCTGGTCAGTATTTGGTTGTGGCCCGAAATGACCTGGGTGAGGCAACGACAACGGGAAAACTTCTAGTCAATTGTCCACCAAAGTTCAAAACAAAAATGCAGGACAGTTCCTGTATGACTGATGAACCTTTCACAATGTCCGTGACAGTCCAAGGAAGTCCCGAACCGGTTGTAAAATGGTAGAAAGCCTTTTTTCAAGTTTATGATATATGATGTAGAAATTTTTGTCATTTGAAAATTTGATTAATTATTATTATTATTAACTCTTTATTATTTTCTTTTGATGATAGGTACAAAGATGGTCAACTGCTCATTGAATCAGAAAGAATCCAAATGACCAAGACGGGTGACGGAGTGTTCACAATCACATTTGAGAAGATCAAATTGGACGATTCTGGTGCTTACTCTGTAGTCGCCTCCAACTCGATTGGTCAAATGTCCGAATTTTGGAATCTTGTTGCTCACTCCAGAGCTCGATTCACAAAGACAATCGAGTCTGTCATTCAGATTGAAGAGAATGAGACGAAAGTGTTAAAAGTGGAGGTGAGTGGGAATCCCGCACCGGAAGTCAAGTATTTTCTTGGAGAAAAGCAGGTGGCCACAGGGTTAGAGTACAAGTACAAATGTACTAACCGAGATGACAAACGGATTAGTGTGACTTGTGCAAATCCATTTGGAGCGGATGAGTGTTCAGCAGATGTACAAGTTCTTCGAACCTCAAAAATTAAAACTAAATTGAGTAATGCGACAGTCAAGTGCAACGAGGATGCTACTTTTACTGTCAAAGTTGATGAATTCCCTAAAGGAAAAGTTTCATGGTAAGAAGAATTTTCTGTTTTATTCTCCAAAATTTGCTCTCGTAAAGCTTGACCTCATGGCACTAAAAAAAATTAATTAGGTTCATCGATGGAATTGAAATTGATGGTAAAAAGTATGAGAAAGTTGACGAGGGTGACACACACACCTTGAGAATCCATGGGGTCACTGAGTCAGCCAATGTCAAAGTCCGAGCTGAGAATAAATATGGTTTCGATGAACAAGAAGCCCGTCTTGATGTCATTAGTGAGTTGAATATTATAGATCGCAATTGGTTTTTAATGCAGTTATCTACAGATTATTGTACACCACATGAATTTCGTTTTCAGAAAAACCGACGATAACTCGTCCTTTGGAAGAATCCTACACCGAAGTAGAACAAAAGACATTGAAATTGAGTGTCGGAGTGACGGCTAATCCTGAACCAGTTGTTCAATGTGAGTGGTTAAATTGTAAAATTTCAGAATAATTTTAGTGGGTAATAATGGATTTCATTTTGGACTCCAGGGTTTCACAATGGTCAGGAAGTTGACGCGGACGCGAGGATAAAAATACATCGAGAAGGGACAGAAACCTGGAATCTCACATTTAATGTTTTACTCCCGAGTGACTCTGGAGACTGGACTGTCAAAATGTCGAACGAGGCAGGAGAAGCAGAATCCTCAACAGTGATCATTGTTGAGGGTAAACCAGAATTTGAGAAGAAACTTGTTGAAACAGTTGAGTGTGTAGAGTCAGACAGTGTTGCATTTGAAGTGAAAGTCCATGGAGCACCAACCCCAGTAATACAATGGTAAATAATTGATCATAAAATTCTTTTAGAAATTAGATGTCTTCATCCAGTCTCGGATCGACAGGTTCAACTTGAAATTTAAAAGGAATTTTGATTTTAATTATCCCAGGTCACTCAACAGTGAAGAGTTGACAGTCACCACAAGAACAAGTATTGAGACTAATAGTACAAGATCCACGACAATATCAAAACTTGTGATAAATAATACTTTACTAGAAGACTCTGGAAAAGTCACATGTGTGGCTACAAACTCTCATGGTTCCTCTGAGACTAGTACACAACTCATTGTACAAAAATCTGGACCAAAATTGACTCTGGATGCTAGTCCAAGAGTCGTTGAGAAAGGGAAACCACTCAAATTGAGTGCTGGAGTCTCGGATGGAGCTGCAATTAAGTGGCTTTGCGATGGGAAGGAAGTCGGGAAGGGGAATAATCTGTCCTTTACTTCAGACAAGGACTGCATCGTTCAATGTGTTGCCACTGATGCTAACGGAGAGGCTACAGTTGATGTGAGTTCATATTAAAAATCAAATTTCGCAAGTAATATTTGATAAAATTTAATTTTGCATGTAGGTCCCAGTTCGTGTGATGAGTCTACCGAAAATCAGCGGATTGAAAGATGTCAGCTGTGGACCCGGAGATTCTGTCACTTTGACTCCGAAAGTTGAATCCGAATCTGATGGTCTTCAAGTTAGCTGGTACGTTCAAATTTTTAAAAAACGATGGACTTGTCTGATAACCGTATTGTTCACACAAATTATTTTTTTGTGTAGGCACAAAGGTGAGGAGAAAGTGAAGGATTGTAAAAATGGAGACTACACTCTCAAATTGGATGACATCAAAATGTCTGACGGTGGAAAATATACTTTGGTGGCCAAAAATCTGGTCGGAGAGACAACAATGTCGGCTAAACTTAATGTTTTGGGTAATTTTAATCGAAATGATTAAATAATTTTTTACTTTTGGTCGTAAAATGTTCATAATCCGTTTATTTTACATGGTTTTAGTGGAAGAACCTGGATTCGCTCGAGGATTGACAGGTATTCATAAACTTCCATACAAGTTAACATAAATGATGGCGAAATATTCAAGAAAATTGTTTCTGATGTACATGTAGATGTCAAGCTAAGGGAGGGTGAACCTTTGACCTTACGTGTTCGTGTGAGTGGTTTGCCAAAACCTGTTGTGACCTGGGAAAAGGATGGTCAGTCTATTGCTGTTGAGGGGAAAGATGATGTTTATGAGTTGACAACTGAAGCTATCAAACTAGATCAATTTGGCAGTGTAATTTTTCAACATTTTTCTTTCTTATTGATTGACATAGCTGGAAAAAACTGAAGTTACAGTATACAATTTTTTTAAAAATTTCCAGTATGCTGTAAAAGCTGTGAATGTCGCTGGAACCGCGTCAACAGCCGGTAAAGTTGTTTTAATTGAAGAGAAACCAATGGTCACAAAAGGACCAGAGAGGTCAAAGACAGTTGATGAGACTGAACCCTTCACATTGTCGGCCGTTGTTACTGGCTCACCCATCCCAACTGTTCAGTAAGTCAACTTATTTTGCACATTTTATCCAGTGATCGTATAAAACTTATTATGAAGGTTCTAAACATTTTGATGAAAATTTATAAATCCAGATGGCTCAAAGACGGAGAACCGGTGGAGTTGATACCTGGACGAGTAGAAGTTAGTACAGGACCAGGAGGTGCTCAAAAATTGGTTGTGGCTCAAGCTGACAAGGCAGATGAAGGAGTATACAGTATAGAAGCAGTCAATCCAATCTCTACTGTCAACTCTAGTCCAAGTCAAGTCAGCGTTATTCGTAAGTTGTCTAAATAAGTCCTCAAAGGACGACACAATATGACAAATTACATGTGCTGAATTGAACATTATTATTTCCAGCACTCCCCGTCCTACCTACAGTCAAATTGTCAGCCCCAGCAGATGCAACGCTTGGCTCCGAAATCACTTTGACTATCACAACGACTGGAGAACCCGTTCCCAAATTGTCAGTCTTTGAAAATGAGGATGATAAACCAGTTGAGCCCATCCGAATTATCCGTGATGCTAAAAATCCTGAAACAATTAGTTACATCCTCAAGGCTCCTAGCAAAGGCACCAGCGTTACCTATTCTGCTCAAGTTGCTAATAATCTTGGGAAAGGACATGATGCCGTCGTCGTCAAGCTCAATGGTTTGTTTTTCACAAAATATCCTGCCATACTGTCCATTCCAGTATTTATGAAAATGTTCGTTACCAACCTAAATTTTTACAGCTCCAGCAGCAGCTCCAATTGTCATCGAATCCTTACCACCACAAAAATCAGCCGTGGATGGAACACCACTCAAGCTGGAGTCTGTCATCAGTGGAAGTCCATTGCCTAAAGGTATATCAGAAAGACAAACTGCAATTTGTTCACAGATGAAACTAATTACGTATTCAAATGGTTTTAGTACAATGGCTCCGAGATAATGTTCCAATTCCATGTGAGACTGCCATTGTGGATGGAAAGCTTCACACTTCCGTCCTCGTGGATGCTGTTGGAGAATCAGACATTGGCCTTTACCAACTTGTCGCGGAGAACCCCGTCGGAAGTGAGAAACAAGAGTGTCAAGTGAGTGTCCTGGGAAAACTTGACAGTGGAAAACCTCAATCTGCACCAGACTTTGGTTCTGTCCTCCCTGAAAAAATCCTCATCAATGAAGGAGATGAATTATTGGTGGTTGTGGGAGTCACAGGAAATCCATTACCCGAGGTCAAGTGGGGAAGACTGGCTGACCCAGGTGACAAAGGTGTGATTGGTGGAGATGACAGTTCCAGGTCAGCTCCAGTAACCTCACCCGCTGGTGATGATGGAGATGCTCAAAAGGCAGACTTGAGTGGTGAGCCTGTGAAGGCCAAGGCAGGACTTGGAGATGGAAGTGATGGCAACAAGGCTGACCTGGGTGATCAAGGAGATGGTCAAGGGGCCGGTTTGAAAGACGATGCAGATAAGGCTGGTGGAGAAAGTCCGGAGAAAGTTGGGGATGGAGGAAAGGGAGGAGAGGGAGATGGGTCTCAAGCTGAGGTCAAAGCACCAAGGAAAGGTAGCAAGGGAAGTATGGATGATGGAAGTAAAAAGCCAAAGGGTGAAAAGGCAAAGGTTAGTGACAAAGGTGCTGTGCCTTCTCCAAAATCCGCTCCTCCTTCCAGTGCAGGACCTACTTTGGAACCCTTGAGGTAAGTTCACATGATGAATAAATGAATGTTTTATTTATAAAATTTGAATCTGTTTATTAACCGATATCTGTACAAACTTGCAGCTCTGCCTTCGGACCAGAAGCGAAGATTGAGACATCTTTCGATGGAAAAGAAGTAAGTGAGATTAATCAATGCATTCACATTTAAGACACAATTTTACTCAAGACAGTATTTGACTTTAGGCTATATTGAGAGTTCCTGGAATGCGTCATGGCTATGAGGGTCCCGTCAGTGTCACCCTGACCAATCCGCTGTAAGTTGCAAGTGCTTTAAAAATTTAAAAATATTAAAACTGTCCTACTGACAGTTTTTTACTCGTTGGATGCATTCTGCATTGTACTCGTACTGGCAAGCGAAGCTCCCAATTAGATACACAAAACAATTAAGCACTCACTCATT
>WJFB01003556.1:0-12818 GCA_009870185.1 Pygmarrhopalites habei | reverse complement strand
AAGCTCTTGTACTGAGTGAACCGTACAGAATCCCACGGTTGACTCGTGAGTGAACCGTGCGGAGCCTTAATAATAAAATACTATTTTGTACCTTCAAAATATTTTCTAGGCCATCCAATACCACATTTATAGTCCCCCAGTCGCTCAAAGTCAGCATTTCACAAAATGCTGGAATGATACCATGTTGCCAGAGGTAGATCATATGCTCAACGGAGCCATGGGAAGTGATGTTTGTTAATGCCCAAATTGCTTCCCTTTGAGATTGAAAATCACCCTACAGAATAGAGTATATTATGAATAAGTATAATCATTTATATTTAAAAACATAATAATTATTAAGGAAAACATTTTACATAAATCATTACACTTTTCACGATGTGGATCAAGAGTGGGACAACATCAGCCTCCATTACTAATGTGATTTGGTCTACTATCCCTGCAGCAATGTTTGAAATCGTCCAGGCAGCTTCTTTCACAATATTTGTTCTTGTAGATTGCAAGAGTCTTCGTAAATATGGTAAAACTCCTGCTTGGAGGACGGCCTGAGTCTATATAAATGAACAAGTAGACAAAAATCTTTTATGTAAAGAGAACTCAGAGTAATAGCACTGTTTACACCACTCGAGTCATATTAAATTTGTTTGCATAATGAGCTGACATTAACAAATGTGCGTGTATGAAGGAAGAGTAAAGTACCTGTGGCTCACTTCCGTATGCTACATACAATAATTCCAATAACTCTTAGATATGGTGTTACAACAGCATAGTTCCCTGCTTCTAAAAGCTGGACTAGTCTTGGAACTACACCAGCTCGGACGACTTCCTCAATCTTATCGTTTGTACCATCACTCAAGTAAGACAAAGCCCAACATGCGTCAACTATCAAGTGGCATAACAAATAAAATAATTCATCAATAAATCGGACTAACTTGCAATATTACAAATTTAACAAAAAGGCATATTTATGACATACCAATAACTTCTAAGTCTTCTAAATTAATCAAATGAGCCAAAGCTGGAAGACATTGGTGTGTAGGGTGTGTAGCTTCGGGAGGATGTGGAGAAGTATTAGCACGACAAATATTGGAAAGAGTCCTGGCCACATGGCGAAGAACGGATGTCTAAAATTTGCACAGCATCTCATGAAATAATTGCATCATAATTACATGTACCTGGCTATTCTTATGAAATGAAATATAAACTATAAACTAAGTATATATATAGCTTACAGAAGTACTAGTCTTTGACAATGAGACCAATGGCTCAATAATCCCTTTACTGATGACATAGTCTCGAAGAGCCGGCCCATCTCCAGTAATATGCCCTAATACCCATATAGCCTGGAAGAAATATGAGCATAGGATGACCTCAACATTCGAATGAGCGGTTCAACAGCTCCGGAACTAACAACAACTTGAGTTTGCTGAGAAGTCCCTGATGCAATATTAGTCAGAACCCATGCAGCCTCAAATTGATATTCGGGATAATTACTGTAGCTCACAAACTTAATCCATCTTGGAACAATTCCAGCCTCGATGACAATATCAATAGGTGGATGACGTTCAAGGTTCAAGGCTTTCCGGATAGTCTGTACGGCATAGAATTGCTTCTCAGGATTAGAACTGAATTAAAAAATACAAAAGGCTCATGAGTATGACTGAAATATTATTCACTTCCTGTATATACTCTTTAAAAAAGATTGTCTGTTACAAAGTCTCATGAAGATGTTGATAATATCACTATCAATTATGAAATTACCCATTAATATCTTCCACAATTTTCTTCACAGTAGCCTCGTTGATGGCCACATGAGGTGACTCTGGTCCATTTTCTTCCTCTTTGACACCATTAGTGTCGACCTCATCCGTGTCTATGTTCGGACGTGTAGAGAGTTGTTCATCCTTCCGAGCTTGTATTAATTCCACCGAGGCATCAGTCCTTCGTCGTCGAAGCTCCTGAAAAATGTACAGAGAATAACCTTTCATTAATGACACAGCACAGTGAAGAAAATATAAAAAATGATATTGTTTTTAAAACACTTTTTGAATTAACACGTTGACTAACGTCGGAGTTATTCGCGATGAGTTTACTCTCGTCTTCCTCTACACTAAAACAGGATAAGGAACAACCCATTATCGATATATGAAAAATACAAAAAATTTGCTTCAAATATTTAGAATCAAAATAAAGATCAAATTTGACATAAATCGACCATGCCAAAAAAAAATTTTGTTTGAAGGGACGGCGGAAGCAAGGATGAATTCTTAGAACGGAATTTGTTTCAATGTGGAGATCCTATGGTCATGCATTTAAACAGCTTTAACTTTAATTGTAATTAATTTAATGATAGATGCATTATCTTCTTGCATTCATGAAGGGCATTTGCGGTGAAACTGTGAGGACCTTAAAAATGCATTACAAAATGTAGTGAAGGGCTGGACGTCCGGCGGAAAGACTTACACATTTTTATTTAATTGTTTCAAGTTGATATTATTTCACAAGCCTAGCCTGCATGACTAAAAATCATTCTTCTACCCATCATCAGTCTCTGTTCTCCACTGACCTTTGACCGCTTGGATGGGCCGTCATCGATTCCAAAATTTACAAACAAAAAAGGGAGAAATTTGTACTCTCTTTTGAAGAGATACTAGTAAATCCACTACGAGTAAATCATGTTCCATGATAAGGAGAGAGTGTTTCCCTATAGTACAAAAGTATACACACGTAGAGAGACAAGTTAGTGGACTTCATGGACTGTCCTTGTTCAAACAGAAATCAATTAAGGACAGACACAAGGCTTCCCCGCCCTCATCTCCTCTCTCTTACCCGTGTCTATCATCTTGTCACTCGGAGTGACCATGGACCATGATTACATCTCCTCATCAACTCCGTCTCAGTCTGGCCTAGTGTGACTGCTTTCCGAAACCTGTGTGTGTGTGTACTGGAGAAAAAAATCCAGTCTACAAACATTCGTGGTGTGGGAGAGAGTCAACAATATTTTGTCCAGGATGGGTCGTCGTCGTCGAAATTCTTATCCTCTCCAGTCCATCTCTGTCACGGTGAATATTGTTCGTTTAATATTTTCAAAATCTGTCAAAATTTTCATATGCATACTTAAGTAACTCAACTGTAATTGACTAGAACTAATACTGATTTATTTATGTGTAGAACTCCAATATCAGACATTAGTATGGAACTCGAGTCAATGTCTGATGGTCAGTATAGTACAATGGCCAACGTGTCTGTTCATATACTAAATATTGTTGATGATGAAGATGTCAAGTGAGGAAGGGAGAACAAAATCCCCCGAACACGGGAGCAGTGGGCAAATCCCGTTGAATTTCTTCTTACTTGTATTGCCTCTTCTGTGGGTTTAAGTAACTAACAAAATATTTGAAGATTAATTAATTTTACTTTGTAACAAAGTCATTGTCTCTTTTGAAAATTAATTAATTTTACTTTGTGGCAAAGTCATTGTCTTACTATTATCAAGAAAATATTATTGGATTTACAGGAAATGTGTGGAAATTTCCGTTTATTGCTTACAAAAATGGTGGAGCTGCCTTTCTCATTCCTTATGTCATAGTACTGACCTTTATAGGTAGACCAATATATTTTCTAGAGTTGGTCCTTGGACAATTCTCATCGTATGGTCAAGTCAAAGTTTGGAAACTTGCACCATTTTTTAAAGGTAAAAATTTATCATCACCATTTTTTATCATTCATTTTTTTAACAACAATGGAAAATGTTGACAAAGTATTGTTGTTGGGATGATACAGGACTTGGATATGGGTCAATGATGGGAATGATTTGTCTCGTCAGTTACTACGCTTGTCTAATGGGCCTCACTGTCTTCTACTGCTTCTCTTCATTCCAGACTGAGTTACCCTGGTCAACTTGTGACGAGGAGTGGGTCACTCAAGGTTGTGTCGAGGGTGAACCTTTACAGTGTAACGAGACTGACCTCCGTTACGCGTACAGTGTTGAGTACCCTCATAACAAATCTAGTTGCACCATTGCACAATTATATTTCCAGTAATATACCTACTTATGCATTATTACCTCTTTGTTAATCAATTTACAATAATGTTAATGATGGTCAATGTATATCTATCTATCAATATATCTTGTCTTTTTAAATTCAGGAATGCTGTACTTCAACAGAAACGTCAAATTGATGATGGGATCGGGACACCAGAATGGCGTCTGACCTTGTGTCTTCTCTTTACATGGATTTTGATTTGGGCTGCGTTGGTCACAGGAATCACATCCAGTGGAAAAGTAGCTTATTTTACAGGTAAACGTTACAGATACATTTACGAGGTCAAAAGAAAAGTTTGTACATAAAATATTTTGACTGATAAAATATGTTTTTGTTTTGGGTGAACTGAAGCACTATTTCCGTACGTTGTACTGATAATAATGTTAATCAGAGGCGTGACCTTACCCGGTGCAGGGCAGGGAGTTTTGTACTTTCTTCAACCAGACTGGGAGAAAATGTCTGATCCAAATGTAAGATTATTATACGTAAATACATACTTATGTAAGTATCACAGTTTGTATTATTGTACTACACTATGAAATTAATACTTCATAATTAATATTTTGAGAAGGTTTGGCATGAAGCTGTAGCACAGGTGATAGTAATAATAATGTGTATTACATTATTATGTACATCAGTATTTGATATGTACTTATGTAATACTGAAAATTGTCATGAGAATATGGACTATATACACGTATGTATATGTATACAATTTCAGTGCTTCTTTTCCCTGTCTATTGGATTTGGATCAATTATCATGTAAGCTGAGAGTGATACTGCAAATTAATTATTTTTAAAAAGTTGGTTAATAAGGTTTTACATGTTTTGAAGGATTGCAAGTTACAATGGATTCCGTTACAATGTTTTCCGAGATGCGTGGATCATCAGTATTTTAGATACTTTCACAAGTCTTCTTGCAGGGATTACTATATTTGCTGTATTGGGTAACTTGTCACATGAACTACGGATTCCAATGGAACAGGTTGCTGAGAAGGATGGTAAGATCATTATTAATTCATAATTAATCACTAATATAGATCTCATTTTTAATATTTATGTATATAAGGCATTTATGAGGAATTTATTTTATCTATTCCAGGACTTGGACTTGCATTCATTAGTTATCCTGCAGCTATTGCACGATTTGATTGGGTGACTCAGGTTAGATTACCTTTACTAGTAATGGACTTTGTATTTTATATTTTTACCAGCCTACACACATACATTATGTATCATAGTACATACTAATATATTAGTAATATACATATATATGTGTATATTACATACACATGTGTATGAATTATTTTCAGTTATTTGCAGTGTTATTTTACATAATGCTATTCACACTGGGTGTGGGTTCAGCCACTTCCTTGGTAGCTGCAATTGTGACTGTTTTCACAGACCATTACCCTCAGGTCCCATCCTACCAAGCTACAACAGTATTATCCATCATTTTGTTTCTCATTGGACTCGTCTATGTCACACCAGTATGTCCCAGATTCATTCCACAAATTATATAATGTACACACTCAATAATAATGTTTTTGTTGTACAGGGAGGACAATTCATACTGAAGTTGGTGGATTTTTTTGGTAGGTTTGTGCGGAACATCAATTATGTTGTTATGCATTGATATATATTGATATATAGGGTAATAATTTGTGTATATTTCAGGCAGCAATTTCATCATATACATAATCTCTACAATCGAAGTTAGAAATTATCACAATTTTACAACCTAAAAGTATTGAAATATTGTGTAAAATAGTTATAGTACACTCTTGGGTTATTAAATTGAATTTCAAACAGGTTGTGGCAGTTGCTTGGGTCTACGGTCTGAACAATCTCCTCTTGGACATTCAATTCATGTTAAATGTAAATATTGGATGGTACTGGAAACTCTCTTGGGGATATTTTGTCCCAATGGGACTCACAACAATTCTAATTTACTCTTTGGTCACAATGAAACCGCTTGAATACGACGGTCACACTTTCCCCGACTCTGCAATTGGTCTGAACTTTTTTTTTAATTAATTCTTTAATTAATTCTTCACTAGTATCGTTGACAAATGCACTAATATAATCTGTGTATATATAGCATGTGGATGGACAATAGCGTGTATTGCATTGTTGACCCTTCCTATTGGAGCTTTTCATGCAGTCAAAACAAGGAAGGCGAAGGGTTGGAAACAGGTAAATGACAAATTTACCTTTTATATAAGGCCTTATATACAGTAGGTATATATTATAGGATTAATAAATAATCCATATTAAATATATTTACACAGAAACTGAAGGGGTCTTTAAAACCCACTGCCGAGTGGGGACCAATGAAAACTTCGGATAGAACCAATTGGATCAAATTCAAGGCTAAGAATCAATAATGTTAATGAAACAATTAGTGTGTATTGTACTTATATAATGCTCGTCTAGTATTATTATTCTTATCAAATTCAGTTATTTAGGTAAGATTACGTAGTAAAAAGTATTAAGTGTGTGTAAATTACAACACCATCAAAAATGTAGCAGTCAATCTTGACTCTCCACTGCCCCATTCTTCAAGTTACGAACAATATGAAAAGATTTATAAACTTTGATTGTTATTTACAGCTTAAGAAATTGTATATTCTCCATTGTAGTACTGATACGTAATCTCAAATCCATGAGCTTGTCCATCTCCATCACTTTGGAAAAATATGAGGAGTCCTTCATCCACCTCTCCTTGAACTGAGTCAGCAGTTCCTCCTCCAGTCACCCTCAACTTTCCCTTGTACCTTCAAAAATTCATTTAAAACAGCATTAGTACTGAAGACATTTGACTACATATTATTAAACAAAATTATTATTTAAAGGACTCACGTTTGTAGTAAAACAAATTTGGACTCTCCCTTTGAAATTCTGTACACCTCAAGTTTATCCTGAGAGTCTTGTAAGTCCACAACATCAATAATAAGTTTGATCTTTTTTCTAGGGACACCTTTGATATGGACGTATCGTCGGCGATTCGCTGAGTATAATTTAATTGGATATTTAGGATAAGAGTACTTTAAAGGTGTAGTCACATCTTTCCCATTGTCCAAGACGACTAGTCTTGATTTATAGGAGGTGGGGTCAACAGATTGAGAACCATTTTGAACTAATTCACGGAGACCAAAACGAAAGCCTTGACCTGGTCGAGAGGAGAAGAAGACGAGGGTTTCTTGGTAGTCCAGGATGAGTTCCCTTGACAGGTCTGCATTTGTTCTGTCAGAAAAAGTATGGCTGTTCAATGAGGCTTGCTTTATATAAGCAGTTTTCTTGTAAAATAATTTCTCTAGAGAATTCTCTACAGGTAAATATTACATTTGTAGTAGATCCTTCCCTCCTGATCTTAACGAAACTCCGTTGTGTAATGTCGTACTCATATCAGTCCACTCGGATGTATTGAAGTGGGTCAAGGTCAATCCAATTTGATCTTCTATAGCGGAGGAATGTAGGACCCAAATACACGTTTCATTCTCGTCACCCAAATTTTCGTACACTAATTCTGATTGGTTTTCCATCAATACCAGTCCTCCACATTCTGAATCTTTTAAATTACAATTAAATTTATTTACCAAAAAACTAATTCTCATTAATTTAAATTTTGTATTTTAAAACTGATAACTTACGAGGAGTATGTTGTGGATGTCTTTGTCCACGTTGACGTGCCCTAAGTACCCACTCCTTGTACTTACTGACCCTTGTGTACACTCCAGGAGATTGTCTCTCACCGCAGCCAATCCCAAAAGAAGTGATACCCACAAGAAATTCCTTTGACGATCGATCTCCATGTCGATCCTTATTTTTAGAGGTCATAACCAAAGGACCACCCGAGTCCCCTTTACAAGCATCCAAGTGTCCTTGAAAAAAATCTCCAGCACACAACATGGAGTCAGTGATTGTAATGGGGAATTTTGTACTCTCAGTCATTTCCTTGTAGGCTGTGGCACATTGGTCGTTGGACACAATGGGAAGGTCAACTTTATGAAGAACACATGAGAGGCCAGGTTGGTCAGGCTCTGTCCAGCCCCAGCCAGTTGTGGTCAGGGTGGTTGTGTCTATAATATGACACATTTCAAGAAAACTTCTACTACCAAGGGCATGGCAAAATAAATTAGGGGCGATGGCTTCCCTTGACCTGCAAAGGTCAAAATGTAAGCAGAAAAATTCACAAAAAAAATGTTTGACTTGGACGCCACTTGTCTATATGTAGGATTAGGTGCTATTGTGAATAAAAATTTAATACGCAAATGGACGTGAACGGCGTCCAAGTCTCACATTTTTCTTGTGAATTTACCTGCTTTTTACATTTTGACCTTTTGAAGTCAAGATTCGATCAGAAAGTTATTTTGCCATAATCCTTTCTATTACAAGAATACATTTTATTGAAAATACCTGGAATTTGATTGTCACCATTCCAAATCTGAATCTTTCTGACTAGTCTACTCCACACAAACTCCCCCTCAAGATGAAGGTAAGCAATATCATTGTCCAGTTCCGTAGGGTCGTACAAAGGATGGACTTTGATTTGAGTGACTCTCAGTATTTGTTCTCCTCTCTCAATCTGGTCCAATTTGTACTCTCCACCCACAACAGAAAATGCAGACTCATTGATGAGGATCCCTTTGTCCACACAATGGGCAGCAGTAATGGCTCCTCTCGAGTCGACAATCACAGCACCACAAACATGTTGGTCTCCATAACGTAAACTTAATTGGTAAGGGAACTCTCCACGACGAGCCCTTTGGCCTCCGACAATCTTGGGATCTTTTAAATATCAATTTTGCTGTATCAAAGAATTTTCTCAGAATTTCCAAGGCAGAAACTTTTTTTTCTAAAGTTTATTGAATTTACTTACTCCTACTCTTCACTCCATCAATTTTGTACTGGACTGAATTTGATCCTCCTTCAAATAAAGGAGAAAAGAGTAAACAAAGTCATTTAGAATTTTTTTCCACATTGAAAAGTCGCAATGAATCTCACCTGACGATTCATTATGAAAAATTTGGGTGAAATGATTGGAATTCCAGTGTAAAGTCAGGGCAGCAGGAATGGGAAGGAATCCTACAAGTTGAAATAAAATCCCAATACAAAACTTCTTCATAATTCTTTGTACATTTGAGGTACAAGTAGAATCGGAGGAATCTGTAAATGTTGCAAAATTTTTTTTAAAAAATTGATGAAATTGTGATGATGTTGTCCGTCGGTATAGGAGAATGTAAAAAAAGTAGGGTACGAAGGGAAAAATTATTAAATAACATTGGGTTAACGTTGAATCATTGTGGATACTGCATTGTAATATACAGCAAGGCTAAGGCTATATGAACGATAAGGAAGAAAGAATGATGAATTAAATAAAGTACATTGTATGTAAAAGGGGAAAAAATTTGAAAAAAGCAGAGGAAAGAGAGTCATGCAATGGAAATTAATGCAAGTGCTAATGGAAAAGATGAATTGAACAAGGAATATTACCAGACTGGGTGACATTGTCAACAAAAAGTGTTTCATCCTTGATGTTTTTAAATGTAGCATCATCGTGAGATTAACAATACAAATCAACTGTGTCAATGTTACGAAAACCTAGAGTGAAAGCCTTTCATTGAAAGGTCACGTGGAGTCAGTTCGAATGGAATGTCGTATGAATTGTATGATTGAAAAAAATTCTTGGGTAACAAATCAAAATATTAAAATTCTGAAGGATTTTATAAAAAAAAATCGTTTGCAGAAAAAAAATCCATAATTTTATTATTTTTTCTAAACCAGACTTTTCCACTTTTGTAGTTAATTTTTGGCCAGTCGTTCAAACTCAGACTTGAACTGTGAGTAAATATTGGCTCTCTTGACTTTGAGTGACGCAGTGACAAGGCCAGTTTGGGGTGTCCAAACATTTGGACTCAAATGAATTTTCTGTGGAATTTCATTGGGTCGGAGTGAACACAATTTGGCATGGTCATGAATTTCCTTCAAAACTGCCTTTACAATGTCTTCATCTTGAGTTAGGTTAGAAAAACTTTTCTCCGTCTTCCCTAAACTCTTGGCTAAATTCTGGACCTGTTAGCATTAAAACATCACAATATTTTTTTTAAAAAAAGACTTTCCAATTTGAAAATAAAGTACAAATTATGGAATAAAGAACCATACTTCAATCTGCGAGGGAACAATCACAGCCAATGGATTCCTGAGTGAAGAATTTGCATACAAGCAAATATTTTCGATGACCAAACATGTTTTCAGTATAGATTCTATTTGACCCAGACTGATGAACTCTCCAGTGGACAATTTGACCAAATCCTTTTTCCGATCTATTGAAAAAACAGTTTTTACCTTATCAACATTTTTTTCAAAATTAAGCTTAATGTTTATACTAAAACTGATGAATTTCACTGACCAATAATTTTGAAGACTCCATCCTCGTGAACTTCGGCAATGTCCCCTGTCTTGACCCAACGTTTCCCATCCTCCATAAAAAAGTCTTCATTGTCACTGGCTCCTCTCTTGAAGTAACCCATGGCCACTGTATTCCCACCAATATAAATTTCACCTCTAGGATAAGGCTTGTCCGTGACCCTGTAGCCACCTTCTTCCCAATCAACCAATCTGAAAGTGAGGCCGTTGATTGGACCACCTACACGACCAACTGACAAGTCCTCCGCTATGTATTGTGTATAGACAAAATTACTTAAAAATTGTTAAAAACAATTATTTTTCAAAAAAAGACTCGGGGAAGGTCACAGAGAGAATCTGACAATTTAATGCCATTGAATGTGATATACACGGAATTGTTCAACTTCGACGCCGACTATGCATTTTCAACATGTACGACAAAGTTACTTGTGCACGTGGCTTGCGTAATAAAGCCGAGTGGCGTTGAAGTGTGACATATTTTTAAAATATTATTTTTACAATTTACCTACACACGCAGAGGCACATCCAGCAGTCTCTGTCAGGCCATATCCGAGCAGAAGATGAATACAAAGAATTGATCTGATCAGTTCCTCTGTTTGTGCCTTTAACAGAAAAATTGAAATAATTTTTTATAAAAAAAAACATCATAATTCTGTACATACAAAATAAATCTTACTGCCAATGGTGCACCCCCACAGACCATGAACCTAACTTTCCCTCCCAAGACATCCCTTATCTTTTGGAAAACTAGTTTGTCCAGTAACGGCGTCTCATAACCCCGTCGAATCCAGTGCATTTTGTACCGGCAGAAAAAATCAAATAAATCCGGGGCAATTCCACCTTTTTGTTTCAGTTTTTCTTGAACTGATTTGCCGATCCTCTCCAAAATCAACTTGAAAGACAACAACAATTGAAGAGTCAAGCTGTGAGATTTTTAAACCGAATTCCTAGGATTATTAATAAATACCGGGACTCCTCCCATAATAGTCGGTTTCAGTAAAGTCACATCTCCCTTCACACCCTCTTTGAGTCCTGGTGAACCGTCTGTGAGGGTCAAGGGTGTGCCATAACCGATTTCAAGTCCATGTAAAAGACTCTTGGCTTCTGCGGTCAATTCCAGGATGTGAGCAAGCGGGAGAAAACCCACGTAACGTTCGTAGTCCCGTGGAGCATGGATTGAGTCCAGAGAATCTTTGTGGCACAAATATTAATTAGAATTTTAATCTCAATTTTAGATATTAATTCTGTCAAGTATACCTGCAGTTCCCATTATAGTCGAGATGGAATTGAAATGTGAGAGAATGACACCCTTCGGTGTTCCAGTACTCCCTGAAGTGTACATAACAATCGCTGTGTCATCCGGACCGGGTTTTCCCATCTTTGCCTCTTCAAAATTGAAAAACAGATTAAAATTAATGTTTTGTTCGAAAGGTCAAGAGAAAATATAGTGTACCCATGTCTATCAGTCCTCCTTCAGGTTTGTCAAGAAATAAAGACATAGGCTGGACTTTGACCGATTTCGGGATTTTATTCTCATCCACTCTGAATCCAGACCCTGGTCTGTCCATGTAAATAATATTTCGGATGAGTGGCATTTTACTCAGCAAGTCATAACAACGTGGCATCAAATCCTCGGAAGTGACAAGACAAGTCACTTCCGTCTCATTGACTGCGTGAAGGATCCCATCGTCAGCCAAAGTCGTGAAGACTGTAGCCACTAAATAAATTACAATTTATTATTTATTGCCTTCTTATTGAATTTAATAAATTGAATTTACATATATTATTAGAAAGAGAGGAAATAATCTCACGAGCTAAATTGGCTTTAAAAGCAGCAAAAGCAGTTATCAACCATTCTTCTCTTGTGTCCGCAAAAATTGCAATTGTATCTCTAGATTTTAGTCCCAACTTTTGAACCAAATTTTGACTCAAGTTTTGAGTTAGTTCATTGACCTCGTTGTACGTTTTCCATTTGTAGTCACCCAATTCTTTCTTCACGATTGGACTGCCGTTCACAATTTGCAATTTTCCTTGACTGAGGATTGGTCGAGAACCTTCAAGGTTTAATTTTTTGGATTTGATTAAAATTTGCAAATGACCAAAAGTGTAAAAAGAAAATGCGGGTTGTTACCTAAACAATTTTTATTTCTGTACTGTGTCATGGCATGAGTAAAAAGTTTTTCCAGTGTGTCAATTTCGAGGTCAAGGACTTCTTTAGTGACGGTAGATTGGGGAATGAGGGAACACCATTCGTTTACTCCAGGTGCAATTCTTTCTGCCTATTTTAGGATCTTATATCAAGGATTAAGTTCATAAATATTTGAATTGGAGAATATAGGATTGGAA
>WJFB01003555.1:0-12821 GCA_009870185.1 Pygmarrhopalites habei | reverse complement strand
TGCAAATTTGAGGGGGGGGGGAGGGTGAGAGAGTGAAGTAATCAGACGGAAGGAGTGGAGCAATGGGAAGTGTGTGTGCGTGTGTGGATGTGGGGCTAATAAACGGGAGTCTCGGAGTAATCCATCAAGCTGACTGACAGACGTTTTCGTCATAGCTGAGGATCCGAACGTGTCATCATCATCATCATGGATGATGGTCATATATCCAGAGCAGCTCCTTCATTCTCCTCCAGCATCAATGGCGGTCCTAGACTCCGTCCGTTGAAGCCCCTCATTCTTCTTCCCTCCATTAAGGCCAACTTGGATCCGACTCCAGGATGTAACTTCACATTTCCCAAGACTTTTCCCTTTCTCTGTGACACGGGATGACCTGGAGACTGTCACTCTGTCGTACGTATCATAAGGAGGACCTCCAAATTAATCTCCTCCCTCCAAAAGAGAACGACAAACTTGGTTTAATGAGAAGACCCTTCTTGCTTCCATGTCCTCCCGAGTCCCACTCAATACTTTGACTCAAGAAAAAATGTCCCGGGTTTATCCGTGGATAACTCATCTGGAGCCAATCTCCCTCACAATAAAGACAATAAAGATTACTCGTCAAAGTCAATAAAAAGGGAGAGGAATGAGTCCCCGTATTTCAGTTTGAATTGCTCCCTGCGATCAAAGACAGTCAAAGCACATGTTCCTCCATTCCGTTTAATCACGGGTCGATCAGGACTATCCGAAATACGGGACAGAATAAAACGTAATCGTCTGGAAATTAACTACCTTCCCCTCTTAACTACTCTCTCAATTACAACCCAGTCAAGGAAAACAATGGAATGAGAGAAAAGTTTTCAAAAAAAAAAATGATGGATCAGCGTCGTCCCACAGAAATTCAATTACTGAGAGTCAAAGTTTTTTGAGCGGGAACTTAAAAGCGATGATGGGTTTCAATATTAAAAAATGGAGAGAATTGTGGAAATGCGGAATAAATTAAAATGCGGTGACAGTCAATGAGAGGAGGGTCAGCTGTGACCGTTTGAGATGGTGACTTGAAAAATGAATTTCAATTCCTCATCGTGAGAGACATTGGATGCCGAGTCCAATTGGGAGAATCCCTCAATTGCAGTGGAAATGGAGTGTGGATATTCCTCGCATGCACCCTCTCCTCCCTCGTCGACCCTACACACACACAGTGGCCATAAAAAAGCGTCGTGTTTACATGAGAGTGTGGAAGCATGGAGGGTGATGATGATGTGGGAGTTTGTGTGTGTGTGGGAATTGAAAGTTGCATGTGTAACAGAACAGAGGAAGGAGTGTGTATGTGTACATGGGGAACATGATGTACTGAAACATTCATAAGTGTACGGTTGATATCACTCTCTCTCTTTCCTGGTGGAGGAGATGGAGGGAGAAAGACGGAGGAGGGGAAGGGAGAAAGATGTCCTCACACTTTACGACCCTCCCCTCCCCCCTCCACTCAATCCGAATCCCAAGGTTTTGTCTACATATGTAAAAAGATAGATGGATAGAGATAGATGGATGGATGTTGAATCGTAAAAATGGTTCCATATCCAGTCTCCCTCACACACACATCAGAGAGAGAGACGGAAAATGAGAGAGAGATGAAGAGAAAATAGAAGAGACACTTTTCTATTGCACAAGTCCTTCTTCTCATCCATATATCTGCAGAAAGGAAGAGAGAGAGTGTGTGTGTGTGTGGAGGAGGGACAGAAAGAAGAATATGATAGGGGGAATAGAAAAAGAGAGAAAGAGAGAGAGAGCTTGAGGGTGCGAGATAACAAACTATAGTCGAATCTCAAGTGACACAGTTCTTGAAAACTATTACTCTCAAGATTCCGATAGAAATCCAATTCACATAAAATGCTCTTCTTTCTCTAGCTTCAACTTCTTCTCTGCTCTGTGAGTGAAAGTATAAGAAGGGGGAGAAGAGAAGAAAAGAAAGAACAATAGAAAGTCAGTTTAAACACACAGAGACAAGGAGGGAGCTTCTGGAGCGTCTATTTAACTATTTTCTCCATATCTAAATCTACACACACACCATTTCCTTCCTATAGGAAAAAGAAGAGGAGGATGAAAGTCCCCCCTCCACCCAGACAGAGCCAGGGGAAAGTGGACTGCATTTATCCTTTATCCTTCCCCCCGTTTTCTCCTCTTTGACGAGTTATTTTGATGGCAGTCTATCTGTTCAAAAACAATTTGTTGGAAAGAGGAGGAAAAGGGGAATTCTGCTCTATTTGTTTTTTCTGCTCCGAGACTGAAAGGGAGAGTCCAGTCTCAATCAATTCAAAAACCTTGGACTTTGTTGTCTGCCCCTAACATTGTATCGAGTCCATTTCCCTCTCCCCTCCTCCCACCTTCCCCATGGCCTCCACATTTCAGAGGCAAAAATCTGAGCGATAAATTCAATCATCATAAAAATAACTTGCGAGTGAGTGTTTTGAAGGCACACACTCCAATATGTGTGTACATCGTACATTGTGTAGAGAGTCTTTTCCCGTCAGATCCACGGCGAAAAGTAATTCTCAGAGAGAAAAAACTTTCCCTTGATGTGCCTATTCTCAATACTTTGTCCTATTACTCACGAAGCATTGAATTTTGGGGGAAAAGTGCAACTGCACCACAAGGATTTAAAATTCAAAAAAATTTTTCCAGAAATTTAAAAGTTTCGAGGAGGAGGAGGAATGGAAAGTGTTGATCAAATACCTTTCTCCAGAGTGTAAAGGAATGGAGGAAGAAAGGAAGAAAAGATTTTTTTTTGGGGGAGGGGGGGAGAGGAAAACAATAAGGAAACTATGTGAACTGCCGTTGGAAAGCCGTGTATGTAGTTTATATGCACATAATAGTCATTTAAGAGACACACGCTGCACTACAAATTTCTTTTTGAGCCATCATAATCCTCGAGGCGTACACACAGACATTGTAGTCAATTTATGTGCGTGTGTATCATAAAGTTAAAGGAAGGAGGGAGTGTCAATATCGAAAGGCATAGTCATCGCCATCAAAACGATGGAGAGAAAGGACTAACCGGATATTTTCCAAGCTGTCAAATCCACTCTAAAATTTTTTCTCTTTTCTACAAGATCGTTAGGAGGAGGGGAGATGTTGGCTATACAGAAATATGTTGTTAAAATAGGTAATATGCATCCATAAACCACCCATCATGGAGAATATGACAACAGAGAGGGAGGGAGGGAGAGGGTAACATTTACATTGGTGACAAAAAAAGAAAAAACCCGGGAGAGAGTGTGTTCATATCCTTTCTCCAGTTTTCCCCTGGTTGTGTGTATTTTTGGGCGGATGAATCCATACAAGAGCACTTTCTTATCTGATAGATGGAATGGAGCCTTTATAGAATCCAGATAATTGCTATAAGAGTCCGTATACAATGTACGTACTGACTGAGGGGACTCTCACCTCCTCCGCTACATTCTTGACAGTCTATTCGAATGCAGAGTGAGTGGAGGAGTGATTTAGGTGGGAAGGGGGAAGAGTATAATATTATAGGATGATTTGTACATGTTCCCTGTGAGGGATGTACAGGAGGGAAGGGGAGGGGGACTTATGACTCTCCATGTCTTTGGTCGTTGGAAAAGCTCATTCCCTCCTTCCATCCTTTTCTCTCTTGAAATGTTCAAGCTTCCCAGGAAAGTTGATGATGAAGAGAGGGCCGGGGAAAGGAGTGTAAAGTGTGTGTGTGTGTGCTGTGGCTTTAGAGAAGTAGTTGGGATGGATAATGGTTATGATATCCGGAGGGTTAGTCGTCGACTCACTGTGGCTCCACTATGAATGTGTGTGTGTGTGTGGTTCTCCCTCTTTTTCGACTGTGTTCTTTGGTGGTGGATGGAAATCCTAAATGCAATGTACCCAAAGAGAGGCTCATATCCCCCTGCCAAGAATATTACCACCGGGAGTATTGGCTCATGCAATGCAGTTACCATTTCGTTACCATGACTTCAGTGCCACCACCGCCATCAGCCTCCCTCCCCCCGACCAAGCATCATTTACCAAAAGTGTGAAATTTATATAAAGTCCTCGTATGTACGTCCATGTATGCACGAATCGAATTATCAAAATTCTCACCAATCATCCCGTGAAAGTTGTTTCCTCTCCCTCCCTTCCACGTATTAATGGCCTAAGTAGTCATGATGCAGGAGTACAACTACATCCTTTTTATGTATCTCCCACATTCGCCGTTCAAACAAGGACGAGTTGTGAGGGCTGACTAATATTAAAAAACAAATATATTATTATCTGCATCTCCTCCCAGTTGTTTTTAAAGGAAAAATTCGTTCCGGGCGGACACGAAACCTTGGAGATTTGCAGGAGTGATCATTTTTGAGGGAAAAGTGGAAGGGGAAAATACGAGAGGATTGTGGGAGCGAGTCAGAGTTAATTAGAGTTTGGATCTACTTGAAGAGAGAGCGTTGATGGGTGCAGTTGCATGATAACAACTAACTAACCAAATAAAGGAGGGGAAGGAATAAAAAAAGAATTCCCTCTTCATCTCTTATTAGTTTTTCCCTCTGATTTTTTCCCTGGGATTTTCTAATTGGCTCCGTCACGCTCTCCATTCATTCCCACGTGTGGCCGTCTGATCCCGATAATCATAATACCATATGCTCATATCACACACACACAATCAGCATTAATCACGTGACACGTGAGCGTCGTCCTTATAATCTCTGCTCTCGGCGGCTCAGAATTGTTCGAGTGAACCCCCCAGTGACCCTTGCTCTGGAGACAAAACGGAATTTCCTAGATAAGGACCCCCCTTGACAAGGCCAATATAATCGTTCAGATTGTCTCTTCCTACACACACACACACAGACACACACAAAATATGGAGGATGCATTATTAGTCAGCGGAAATGAGGAAGAGACTCTCAAAAATGAGAGTTAAAGAATTGTGAATTAATTTGCTGTCGTTTGGTTGGCGGGACAATCAAAGGGGTGAGAACTGTGAATAAAGTTTTGGGATGGGGAAAGTCGTGTGTGTGTGTGGAGTTGAAGGTAAGGAGGAGGATGTCAAGTTATTTTATTTCATTGAGGAGGGAATGGATGGGGAGGGGGCGGGGGAGCTTATGGAGGCTGCTGGCTGGGGTAGGGCAGTAAATTCATCGGCTAATGGAGCATGTGATACCTTGTTCCCTACTCTGAGGCTTTGTTATCTCTGCCTGGATCATCTCTAATCTCTATTGACTCCCTCCCCCCTAGATTTACTGCGGACATTTATCAATACACATTATACTCTCCCTCCCATGAATCAACCCAGATAACTAGACGAGTCAATGCCTTCATGCTTCATGTGATCCTCATATATTTCTTCCCCTCCCCTCCCCTCCCCCTTTACTTCATCAACAGTTTGCCAAACTTTTACTTTCCCTCCTCTTTGACTATTGCCAATTCATTTCATATCATGTAATAATGAACACAGTCACCCACAGCCCAATTATTCTAAACCAAAGTCAGGGGCCATCCCCTCTCCAGTCATAAACAACTCGTCTCGTCTCAAATATCAACCATCACTTTGCTTTGTGGTGATCATCCGACACAAAAAATTCCATTTAATTAATTTCATTTCTGAACGTGTCCAGCTTTCGAAGCGTCGATGATTGAGACTCAACTCCTATTATTTTTCATTGGACTCTCAAATCCTCAAATTTTTTGGCATCGAAATAAGAAAGTAAGGAATGAATTTTGTGGAATAAAAAAGGATTAGCCAATTTCCCTTTTTTGCAGACATAACAAAGATGACATGATCCTGGATGATTCATTCAGAGATTTGAGAAGAGGATTTTTTGTATTATCCAGCCGTTCCTTCATTTCCACGTAATTTGCTGTTGCACATGATATAATGGCTGTCCCGTGATTTCCCTCAAAATTCCCTCTCCGTCCCTTCGTCCGTGGGGACACGCAGACTTTATTTCGCGGGATGACAATATCAAAAGATACAGACTCAAGATGTGGGGAGATGGTATAAAATAGAGTGAGGGGCTACAATGGACAGGGAGGGGGAAAGCAATTTCAGTCCTCACATTTGTATCAGAATTTTGAGACTGTGATGTGTGTGTGTGCGTGTGTGTGTGAAGTGATGAAATATGGGGTTGGTCGACGGAAGAGTCTCAAGATTCAAGTTTGAGGACGCTGTCTCTCCTTCTGTCCGTACATGGAGGAGGAGGGAGGAGGACGACGAAGGACAAGGGGAGCATGTAAAGCAATGACTGAGCGTATAAACGGAGACATTTATGGGGGAGCAGATAGAAGAAGACGAAGAGTCCTTGCCCAGACACACACACACACAACAGTGGAGGGAGACGGGCAGAGTTCGGAGAGAATTTTCAATATTGGGCTCGGCTTTTTGCCAAGAATATCTGGAATATATTATCATCTCGCATTTTGATTTTCCACCAAGAGTCTCGTGAACAACCACAGGGAATGCTCCTCTTGTTGTCCTTCCCCTCCCCCTCCATAATAAATGCCGGGCTGTGTCTCTACCCGTGATATTTCGGAGACTAGGCACTGAAGAGAGGCGGTGAGTTCTGCGGCCGCCAACATTTGCCACACACTGAGAGACCAGCTCAACGGTCATTGTGCCAACAATGGAGAGAGAATTCATTTCGAGAGAGCGGGGAAATCTCCACAAAATCCAAACATCCGATCAGATGGAAGAGAGAGTCATGGGATGTCCGGGTTGTGTGTGTGTGTGTGTGTGTGTAGTGTAGGGTTCGAGCCAAATAATTGTGCATGAAACTTGTTTATTATTAATGGTTCATGCGTGTCTTTGTCTTTCTCCTCCTCTCCCTTTCCCTGCCTCTATAATAAATGAACAAAACAAAGCAATTTGTTTTCTTACACCTACCCGCCACATACAAACGCACACACACACAGATAGGAAGAGAGAGAGAGTGGCAGGGTTCGTCTTGGCTGGAACTCAGCGACTCGGCACAGCTCAAATAGAGAAATTGGATAATACACTCGACGATTATTTATTTACAAATCTAATGGCATTCCCATTGTTTACCCAGTCTACTCCTTACACCCTCCACTTTCTATTTCCGAGTTTCGGAGAAGGGCGCATTCTTACATATGAACATGTCTTCCTGACTTCCCCCCGGTATCTCTAATATTGATTAATGATGTTGATGAGATGAGGCACACAATCAAATTGGACGGAATTAAAGAGGACGTTATTAGAGGGAAATTAATGAAATTTGAATTCAAATTTGAACCCCCCCCCCCCCCCCACTCCTCCGCCCCCTCGCAATTGAAAATGACTAAATTGAGCTGGATGGAAATTACCCGTTGAGAAGGAGAGGGAACGGAAGTAGTTTTTTCTGTGAAAAGGGGAAAGACGGACATTGTAGATCAAAAGGGAAGAGAGATAGATCACTGGAAGTAGAAAAAGGAATAGAAATTGAGAAAAAGAGAGCATTTTTCTTTCATGGAAAGGGGGGGAGGAAGTCAATGCTCTGGCTGAAATGAGGGAGTTCTTTTGTTGCTGGGAACGTTATTAAAGTTGGGGCGTTTAGATGAGTGTAAACAGGGGGGGAGAAGGGGCAACAAAGTGGTTCCTTGAAGGAGGAAGGCGGAAGAGAAACAAGGAGAATTTTGTAGTGGAGAGGAGGAACGGGAAGTCGAGTCAAGATTTAATAAAGATCACAGTGCTAATAGCAAATGCAAGATCACTTTATGCATCCCGGACATGAGTAAACACAAAAGAGCCACTTTATTTTTTCCCTCCACTTTCGCCCTTTCCCTCTTCTTCTGCACAGGAATTTGACTTAATGGGGAGGAGCGGAAAGGATATGGAGATAATACAGACAAGGCCAGGATGATGACTTGACGTTGTCAACACAGTCAGAAAGTGTTTTTAAGCTTAATCTACTTTTTCCTTCCTGCTCCATCCTCCACACAAAGATCCATTGTGTGTGTGTGAAGGAGAAGAGAATCTTGTTCAGAAATTGTTTCATCGGAGAATTGAGAAGTGCATTCTTCCAGGGAAAAAACAATCGGGATTCCCTACATCCTTCGAGGAGAGAAGAAGGTATAAGGGATGAGTAGGGAAGAGACCCTTGGTCGTGATTGAGGAGAACTGGAGGATCCGAGATAGTGGAAAGGGCTCTGGGGAAGGAAGAGAAAAGAAGGAGGAAGGCGATTTGGATGTTTAGAAAGAAGACTGACTTGTTGGGCTGAAGGGAGGGACGGACGGATTTGTAAGAATACACTGGGTCCATTGTAATGTAACACACACACACACTCTCTCTCACTCTCACTCTCATAGGGAGGGGGAAGTGAAGAGTGAAACTGTAGCTTTGCGTTTTGTACCATACAAAATCCCATGCAGTTTGAGATCATGATATGAGAGTGGAGGAGGGGAGGGAATGGAGAGATAGAACAGATAGCGAAGGTTGCATTACGTCTTTTCTCCAACACACACAAAGAGAAAGGGAGTGAGGCAGAGAGAATGGGGAGAGCAGAGAGGAGAGAGTAAAGGGAAGAGTTAAACCATCCAACAGGCATTTGATTGTCGGTCTCTGTTATGCTCATACCAAAGTACATACACACACACACAGAAAGAGAGTCTTTTGCGTTGCGCTGTTCTGCACTTTTTGATGTTTCTCTTCTTGTGTGTGTGTGTTCAACATACCATACATGTTCTGAGTGGAAGGATGAAGAGAGAGAGAGCTATACATTTTAGTTTTGCCAAACTTTCCGTAGGTATATTTGGACGGGGTCTTATCATTTAGCCAAAGTCTGGCTGTGGCTCTCCTCACACTACAACTCTCTCTCTCTCTGGCTGAGTACAGTAAGCACTTGTGTGTGTGCCATGCCACTTGCTCCTCACATATTCTCCCGCCTTTCATCATCATCATAGACTACTTTTCTCCCTCTCTCTTATAATCTGGACTCCACATCGATCCTCCACAGTTTGACTCGGGTCGTGGAAAAGCAAAGTCCCTTCTCTCTCTATTCTCTCTCCCGCACACTTCACATTCTACAACCACGGAAACACACCCTCAGCCACACTTTTAACAGCTCCACCAGCAACAGCAGCCACACTTCTTCTGTATCGGGTAGTATCCCTTCCTTTCTCTCTTCAACTCTCTCTTCCTGTGGTCCTTCAGTGCTCCAGTGTGTGTGTTTTACTCCGCGCCCCCGGGTGTTACCCGTCTCACCTCCCCCTCTCTCTTTCTTTGTATATGTGTCTGTCAAAGAACGTGGAAGATACCCGGACTTCTCTGAACTGAGGGAGGAAAAAAACTTGGGCAGTTGGTTCCCCTCAAGATAAAATTAAGACTCAGGGAGAACAGAGAAGAGGAGGAATTGTTGCATAATATTATAATTATTGGACGCACTCTTCTCCCTATCTCACCTTCCTCTCATCTCGACACAAAGAGAGTTCTCTCTCTTAAAGACACAGAGGAAGAGAAAGTCTTTTAGTTCATTATCGGGGGGAGCATCACTTTAATCCAGAATCCCTTCAAACAGACACAGCAGAGTGGGAGCCTCCTCTTTTCATTCATGAACTGAGGAGGAAAAGAAGAGGGAACTCACCATAATGTTTTATGCAGACGATAAAGTTTGGGAAGAATAGTTGATGGGAGGATGGGATGGCTCCGATTAAAAGTTTCAACTTTCTCCTCTCCCCAGAAGAAGAGGAATTTTGGCTGAGAATTCTTGAGACACTCAATTTCGGCTGCTCAACTTTTTGAGTCAGTGGGAAAGTGGGGAGGGAACAACTGTTGGCTCTCTCTCTCTCTCCAGTGGTGGTGTATACTCTCTGGTGTGCGTGTGTGTGTTGTGACTAAATAGTTGATTCTACATTAACATGAGCCGCCGCATCCGCCGACAACCGTCATAATAATAAAAGATGAACTTGTAACATTCCCTTGCATATTTTCCACTTACTTACTCGCCACACTTCCTCCGTCTTCTTCTCTCATGCCTAATTTGTGGAGAGGAAGGAACAAAAATATTTCCCCGCACCCCAACCCGCCTCAGTCTTGATGTGGGGAAGGAGGATGAACACGCGGAAGTTCTACTCAACTCACCCTCAGCCTCCTCGTGACTTGTGAAAGTTTTCTGTGAATCCTCCTCCTTCCCAAGGAGAAAGGAGAGAGAAAGTGCTCTGGATGTGGCACACTTCTTCTCCGTGAACGCGATCTCCCTTGTGTGAAAACAAAAACTGAGAATGACGGATCCGATGAGAGTTCCAAAGACAAGATTTCTATGAATCAATTAATGCCAGTTTTCTGTGAGAAGAGACCAGTCATGGGAACGACGAGCAGGAAAAGTTTGTTCAAAGTCCTCCTCTCACAATTTGGTAAGTCGGCCTTTGTTTACAGTCGCAAATTATGAGAATCATTTTTGAGAATTAAGTAATTGCACCAAGAACTCAATCCTCTTCTTTAATGGCTCCTTTCCAAAATGTTTCTGACTTTTAACTCCATTTTTTTGGACAATAACGAATTCCTGTGACTTCTAAATTGTACATGAAAATTGATTATATGAGTAATTTTGTGTGGTCTAATTGTAATTAGAAGGTAAAAAGGAAGAACAAGAAGGTTACTTTGTCAGCAACTTGTTTACTCCGTCAGAAAATACTTTTATGGGAATAGAAAACTCTTTGTAAAAAGGGCTGGGAGGGGATATTTTCCACGTGGACTTGTATTAGGACCCCCATAATCTCATATACTTTTTTCCTATCCCCTGATTTTGTCAAACATTGAAACTTTCTCCTTTCTTTCTCTGGCAACAATAGGAGACGGAGGACTGTATTGTATTTGTATATTGGGGGAGGGAGAAACTTTTACATTACACAAGCTTTTTCTCAGAAATAATGCAACAAGAATGAGGAGTATTTTCTCCTCCTGGAGGAGGATAGGGAAGAGCTGGTCTTTTTTCTGCTTTGAGCCAATTTATTTTGAAGGGTACAATTTCCTGAAAAACAAAACAAGTGACAAACTTCTATTTTCTTCAACTTGAAGCACACGGGTAAAAGTAGAATCACAGACGCACACCCACACACACACAGAAAAAGAGAGAAAGAGAAAGAGATGGGGAAAGAAACAAGTTTTTTTTCAAGTCCCTTCACGTAGACAATCTACCATTTCTGGATACTCGATCCTCTCCAAAAGAAAGTACAAAGAGAGTGGAGGAGGGTCAGAATATTATTTCTTTTCTCTCCATCATGTGCGTCTCAATTGCATCGAGTAATCTTTACTGCTATCCCTTATGCAAAAAAGGAGAACAAAAAAACTCGGCATTAATATAAAAGAAGAGGAGAAAGGAGAGGAGAAAGTCGGTGGGGGAAAGTGCCTCTAAAAATGATCCTGGAAAAGATGGGCATTAAGATTGAATTATCATTCTCTCTCCTCACACACCATATAAAAATATAAGGCCATTCTTGGGACTACAAAACAAGACAAAATATTATTATTATACATTCCGTTTAATACCCTCATAAAAAATTATATGAATTATGGCTCCCTCACATCTTCCACATTTCTCCCTCTCTCGTGACACAATTCAAGGGTCCTCCTGTGTCTCACTCATCTTCCTCCTTTCCATTTAAACTGTTTTTTAAAATGTAATAAAAATTGGGAGGCTGAATATGCAGGATTCAAAATTTTCATCCAGGAATGAGGAATAGTCGTGGAGTACAAAGAGCAGAGGGAAATGGTGGAGGAAATAGATATAAATTGGGTTAGTACAGTGTAAAGGAGTTGAATGGCTGGAGAGAGAAAGGCTACACACACGCTCTCTTCCCTTCCCATGTTGAATGGAGAGAATGCGGGGGATTTTTATAGTTTGTTATTATTGTGACAGCCCCTCCTCATCCTTTGACTGAATGTCACGGAGTGCTGATGGCAGGAAGATTCTCATCATAAAAAATTCTCTTTTCAAACACACTCTCACTCCTTTGAGGAGGACACTTGAGTTTGAACCGGGGAATCCGTCCTGATTTCACGCACCCTCCCCCCAACTTGTAGAGAGAGTGAAAGTGGGTGTCCATGTTTTTTGTCCATTTGACAAGGAAGGGCCAGGAAGTGGGGGGGGGGGGGGGGGAGTCAACTGAAAGGGCTGACAAGGACAATGGCTCGTGGAGAATGTGTGTCAGACGCATGGAGTCATTTAAACTCGGATCGAAATTACACAAAATTCCCTGTTTGCTTACCAAAAGCGTCTTTTATTTTGTCTACCCTCCACTCCCCACGTGCGCGTGTGTCTCTAAATGAGAGCTCACCTCTCCACTTTGGAAAAAATCAGGATTTTTATGGAGGGGATGAGTAAATTGTTTTGTGTGTGTCATCCTCCTCCCTGATGGAATGAAGGAGTCAGAAGGAAGAAATGTAGTCGTGAGGATTTTCCAAGCTCTGCTCGTGGAGGTGAAATGGAAGGAGTTTTTTTCCCTTCACTCAGCAACCAATTTTGATGGGTTGAGGAAAATTAGAGGGGAAAATAAAGCTTAAAGTGGAGAAGGGGGGAGGGGAGGGAGGGAAGAAACCCAAAAGGTTCTTTTCTTTGGCGAGGCTATCTATTTTCTTATTTCAACAGGGGCGTAAATCGCTTTGGCACGTAATGCTACTAAAATACTTAGTATATAAAGGGAGAAGGGAGGGAAGGTAGGAAAATATGGGATATACTAGTAGGGAGGATGCGAAGGGAAAAACCTTTTCTTGGTCTCTTTATCCTTTGATTTTTCTCTTTTATGGTCAAGAGAGAAAGATTCTTCTGAGGAAGGGAGTGCAATGCAATTGAAGTCTGAACATTTAGATTGGCGCTGGAGAGTGGGGGGGGGGGGGGGGGGGGGG
>WJFB01003554.1:0-12824 GCA_009870185.1 Pygmarrhopalites habei | reverse complement strand
GCGTTTAATGGTCTACATGTAGTATTTCCTTCTTCTAAAATTCTGAACAAATTTTTAGCATACGCGTCCTCAATTAGGCTACATGGAGTTAGCAAAACTTTAAAGTTGTACAGTATTTTATTAGCGAGTGGAAAGTGGAAGGTACACATAAGATATTGAAATTTAGTTGTCAAGTCTATTGTACTGCATTTGGACAATTATATAATATGGCATGTGTCAGGACAAAAAATTTGATTGACATGTGATTCTTATTCATAATAATTTATTGGACTATTAACTATTAAATGTGTGTGTTGCATCTGCTGCTACACTCCAAACAAACACACACTCTCTCATAATTAAAGAGTTGGAATTTGAAATTTGATGTGTGTGCAAATTTTTAACTACGTATTAAAGTACAGAGTTCGCAAGACAGAAGAGAGAGAGAGAGAGAGAGAAAACAATTTGAAAAACATTGTAAATGTAGGGCAGGTACAAAGTCGAGAGAGAGAAAAAATTAGTGACCGATGATACACAGTTCAAAGATTATAGAATGATAATATCAGGAAATTAAGTGATCCATTATTTGTTTTAACAATTAGAAATACGTCCACTCTGAATTATGTATTTGTGTTCAGTGCATATTTTTTTTTTAAAAAAATACTCAAAAGCAAACAGCACACACACAATAGTGTAGTAAAGCAATCATCAATCTTACTCCTCTAACGAAGCTACATAATAGTTTGACACACAGACAGAATCAGACAAGACTTTTACATCTGTTTCCTCTAAAAATAAATTAAAATATTGACAGACTGTCCTATTATGTAATTGACTCTTGTCGATGAGTCTATGTACATATAATGTAGGCTACATTATGTAGCATTGCCACTTTGTGCCACACAAAGATTGATCCAATATCCCCGAGTGACAATAATATTGATTCAATTGATGTGTGTGGCAGAGTGTGGAAAGATGAAAAAGATGCTAAAGATAATTTTTGAGAGAAACTAGCATCTCTCTCTTTTACTCTGTCTACTGGATTATACTTTCCTTTGATCACTCTCCTTCCACGTGGTCCTCCTCGCATTAACATCCTAATTTCAATTTAGCATGGATGTATGCACAGAGTCAGGAGTTGAAGGGATTTCACGAGATGATGGTTAGTACTTTTTTTGAAGAGGGTTCACCACACTAACAGCCTATGCAAATTTTGTGGCGCAGCATTACAGTCACCGCTTTATTATTATATTAGATAGAGATATGTGTGTAAATGTAGCGTGTCTATATTTCCTTTACTAGGTAAATGTTAGAAAACGACTGTCTGGAAAGTCAGGAGGAGGAGAAAAATTGGAACTATGTAGGCTGATCCTGTGTGTGTGTGTGTGTGTGTGTTTTGCTCTTTGCGAAAAAACTAAAAAGGCTTAAGAGTTGACTAACGACAGGAGAGAGAAGGTAACCATGTCCATCTGAATATAGGGCTGGTATGGAAGTGGGTTGGGTAGAAACTGGTCCAAATGTACAAACTTCAATACAGAAAACTCTGCTGTGTGTGTGTGTGTGTAGGTAAAAGCTTTAGGCATTTTCCTCATTAGTACGTTCCCAGTCAGTCGTGGTTTATTTTTAAAACCGACTCTCTTCGGATTTTTCGGGGGCACATGACATGACCAGAAGGAGTTGAGAGACGAGTCTGACACACTGTTCTGTTAGGGTGTATTTCGTTATCTCTCATAAAAAATTTGGATCATGTGAATAGAACACATGATGAGATGATGATGAAGAATTATGTGCTACTCAACCAATTTTTGATGAATTGGGATCCTAATAGCAAATTTGATAGAGAGCATGCAACGGTGATGAAAGGGGTAAATTGTCAATTTTTTTGTGGGATAGAGATATTGAAATGTGTTACTAAGTCAGAAAGAAACGTTCAGTAAATGTGAATTGATTTTTTGCTATTGCATACATTCAGTTCCTTAATTAATTAGATATCTACAATATAGTAGAGGGGATTCGTTTTGAAATGTTTTTGAAGTGTAGAATTGCTGAGGTTGACACTGGCACAAGTCAAATGTGTAAAAATAACTGATTATTATTAGTGCATAATTATTACATTAGTGGTGTCATTTAGATAACAAAAATTCTTTTTTTCTGGTGTTCAATGGATTCGTACAGATGAATGAGTTGTACAAATATTTTTTGTGGATGTGTACATAGTATGCACTACATACTTCGAAGTATGATACACTTTTAAAAATATTTTTGTAAAGCATGTGATAATGTGATATTAAATTTTTGTTGACGTTTTCAACATGTAAAATTGTGTGTGTGTGTGTGTGTTTGATAGGGAGAGAAGGGCTTGTCATACGAGAATAGTACGGCTGCAGTTGTACGTATGATTTGTACTACTCTTCGTATATTAAAATTAAATGATATTATTGTGATCGGAAACATAAATAATTTTTTGAATAGAGTTAAATGACACTGTTATTCTTTTTTTAGTATTTATAACAACCTTCTGTTCTCTCTCTTAAAATTATTAAATGAGAATTGTAATGTACGATCGAGGAGGTAGAATTGATAGAGTCAAGATGATGACTCAAAGATCGATGTAATGTCTCCCTCAATCAATCATACATAAAGATGAATTGGGTGTCTTGTCCTCTCTCTCCCTTGGAACATAATGTCTATCTAGACACATGACATGTTTTATCTTACTTTTATCTCATGTTACAATACATTAGTGTTTCTTGTGATAGACTGTTTTGTGGTTTGTCTCTTGTCTCCGGCGGACCCGTGCCGGTTCTTTTTTATTGGTAGGGAGTCGCCGTTGTGTCGTAGTAAAAAAATAAAGATGGATGTGGGACAAACTATATAAACTATAATATTAATATGTAATTCCTGTTGTTGGTAGGATAGTGTACTCAATATTTTTAAGTGTTGTGATAGGCCACCACTGGTCATCATGCAAGGTCATCATTCTTTCGAGAGTCTAGTTTGTGCAGTTGTCTGTACTTTATATGTATAAAAAAAATTACATCATTTTGTTGTGGCGGATTTACACACACACACACTAATCCAACAAGAGTACCTTTTTTTGCACATCCACCTCCATGATCACTTTGTAGTTCTTTTTAATCTTGAGAGAAAGGATGATGGAGTAGATTTGAATTTTTGATGGCAGAACAAAATGTTTCGCAATATAGCAATCGTAGGGAAAGTGCGATCAATCTTTTTTCTCCTTTACTTATTTTTTAATACACAGCCTTACTTGTTGTTATAGACAGCTTTTTAATATTTTAAACTATTGTCAGTTTTAGACTCAGCTGGAATTCTGTCATGTCCAGTTTATGTTGTTGTTGTTGTGTGGGATAGGAACTGACCACTAATTGGACTTTGGAGTCCAAACTGTGAGTGACATTTAGTCACAGTGTTTATCTGCTGTGTACATTCTAAAGATTTTTACACACAAGGAATACTTTCCACATTTTTATGCTGGAACCTTTCTCTATCTCTCCAGCACGTGAACATTCGCTAAAAAATGATGGTTTCCGCAAAAATCTGTATGAATTTAATTACCTGATAAAAATTCTGTGAAGGTTACATACTCTGTACTCTGGAGAAAACAGAACATGAATGAGTCTTTGTCCTGTTCCTTGGTCTTTGTAAACAAAATTCTAAATTTACACGGATACCTAAATCCAGAGTAAACTCAGTTTTGACAGAATAAGTATTGATTATCGATTTGTGTGTGTGTGTGTGGACTGTGGAGACAACAACAAGTTTTGATGTACCTAGGTAGTTGGAGTGTAATGAGTTTTCATGATGATAGTAGTGTTGGTCAGATTAACAAGCTTTTCTCATCATAGAATGTATTCCTTACAGTATGGTATGTACTTCATAAATTTATTGTCACAGTTTGTAATTGTAACCCATAATATTCAGGATTAGAAGGTGGATACACAGACTACAGACTATATGACACAAACGATATCTCTTGCTTTTGTTTACGTTAACGAAAAACTTCTGACCTGTTTTATCATCAAACCTAGAATTATTAGAAAGACGAGGAGTAAAGAAGAAGCAGCTGATTTATCAGAAAATGTCAGTAGGGAATTAATTTTTTATTGGCATAAAAAATATTGTGCACCTCTCGATCGTGTCACACGGCATAAGAGAGAGAGACGAGAGTCAATCTTGTCAGAACATGAATGACCACAGTTTATTATCATGGATTTAAAGTATATATTTAGTAAATATTAATAGTAAATTCATCTCAAGTAGAGGAACATGAACTGTTCACGCGCTGTCCGAGTCTACCTTTGTGATCACTGTTTGTCGTCAGTTAAACTGTACACACACACGCAAAGTATTTAAGTTAAGTGTGTTACACAGTTTAGAATTATTCCCTTCTATACACAGTATACACCTTCAAACCCCTTATTTAGAATTGGTCGGAATTTTTGGAGGGTTGGTAATGGTCATGGAAAAATTTACATGTTTTCCTTCCATTTTTCCATAAGGATGAAGCATACAACCAGAAGAAAATGGAAAATGACCATTATTTACATGTGACGCATGGTCTGTTTCTGAATCACATGGACTGACCATCCGATTCTGTTTCACTGAATGAAAGGAGGTAGACAGAGTGTATTGTCCCAGCATAGTAAACAAGAGAGTGGCATGTTCAGTGCATGATAATTTTACACGGGAATTATTCATCGGAATATGACGAGTGGAACTATAATTAGTTACGCATAAACTTGCGTTCAAGTTGAATGTTAAATTAATACCAGTCATTGTAATTATAACACGATTGGACATGTTGATTGACATTAATGGATTTCTATATTATGCTGTCAAGTGGTTTATTGACAAGATTTTCACTGGTATTCTGATGGCCTGATCCAGGTTCCTCATTTTCATCAAACTTTATTCCTGTTGACCATGCGACATGAATTTCTGACAATCCTTCAAACCAGAATTAATATTTTTGTAGTTCCTCCATCAAAATCAAAAGATGAATGAAATATTCAGAAAGGAATAAGACAAACAATAGGATATAGGATTGTGATCATTGATAGGAAAGACAAACGCTGCGTGTGTGTAACAATAATAAATTTTGGTTCGTCCAAAATCCCGGACTTTGGAATTTGGATTAAAAGAAGTGAGGCATGTATTTAATAATATGATATCCCTTGTGAACTGTATACGACAGTGTTCAAATTGTACTTGACAAAAGAGAGTCAGCTTAAAACTTTATCTCGTTTCTCTCTCTCTCTTTGTAAAAGTTCAAGGAAAAAAGTCTTGTCACACACATTTTGGTACACATCTCTCCATTCTTTTAATGTATTGCTTCACATGATGATGTACCTCGTAGAATTTTTGATCCTCAGGAAATAATACCAACATTTTTCAAAGTTAAGGACATGGTTTATGCTAGTAGTACAAGGTCTTATGACTGAAAAATGAATTGAAATTTTTTTGAGCTCCTTCCTAGTTAGTACAATGAGTGTGTGTGTTTGTCTGTAAGGATTATTTGATTAGTACCCAAGAAATGAAATGATGAAGATTTTCGTTGTGATGACACTGCCATTCAAGAAATTGTGCAATACCCGATAAAGAATATTAAATGTCACAAAAGCGTCTTGGAAGGAATTTTATCTCTGTTCGACAGACAATTACTTATTGTTATTATGTGTGTGTCATAATGTTTAGCAAGGAGCTTAGGCATTCTCTTATCTTCATTCAAGAAAGAAAATCATCTTAACTTGAAATAAACTCCAGTCGTCAAAATGTATCAAGGTTAATTTTGTGCGTAAAAATGTGCGTGCGTCTTGCAAACTGCGTCTTTAAAAGGATTCTTTTTACGGATCAATCACGTGCTTCTTTTTTTGTTAGCAGATGATAATAGAGATGAAATCTTCTGCAAGTACTTGCTAGGATTGCGTGATTCGTTTTAAAATTTATTCAGGAACCTTCATTCTTTTTTTACTGTTTCATAATATTAGCGTCTGCATTGAAAACATATAATTTAAAATGGGGATTCCATTTTTTTGTGTCTCGTATTTAATTAGTACGTCATTCAAATTTAGATAAAAAGTTTGCAGGAGGTTCGGAGCTTAGCTGTGTTTTCAGTGATTCTTTTAATGCATTTTTATGGAAAAGATTCTTGTTTAACTTGGACGCCGCTCGACGGTTTGCAAGCACTTCTTGGATGCAGAAAAGGAGAGGTGCGCTGGAGTGCTTGTTTTGAAAGTTGAGTTTTCAAAATTCACTGAAAAATGGCAACTTTAAAGTACTTTAGCTCGTCAGGATGAAAATTAGAAATCATTTCGATCATTCAAAATTGACTTTGGAAGAAAAAGTCAGTAGAATAGGAAACTAGTTTTTCTTTTAATTGTAGCATGCATTTTCCCAAGGTCGCCGTCACCGGTAGTTGCCAATAAAAAATACTTTTTAAAGTTTTTCTGGGTGAAGGTCAAATAAAAACACCCTTTCCCCTCCCGTATACACACACACACACACCGCATTTTAATATGGGGGTTCGTTTGCGTGTTGTCCAAATTGCAATGTCCGTTACGTGACTGTTTTTTGTTTTCCTCTGGACCAGCGGTCGTGTCCTTGTTGTTGCATTTTTGCGAAATCCACTGATTTGGTTATATTGTCAACCTCATGTATACTATTATTGCAAATGCATATAATCGAGAAAAAAATTGGGGATTGCAAGATACTTATGATTACTTACATTATATTCTTTTCTCGTAATCCATTTCCCTCCACAGTCAAAATGAATGCTCAAATTGAAATGATACATTGACAAATGACATGAAATTAACAGCAAATATTTATTATTCAAAATATTAATAAAATGTCTTTTAATTACAGATCTTGCAAGATGCTAAAACATTGTCATCTCGAATGGTCCATCGTGGAGGTAATTAATAATTTTATATGTTACTCTTGTATATTAGATACAATCATTCAAATTATATAATACGAGATTTTCTTGTTGTCTTTAGCCTGCTGTGATGAAAAAACGGGTGACGGGGCAGGTTTGTCTTTCTCCATGTCACTCACTAAATATAACCTCATGTAGTGGAAATTTTCATTCCAAAAATCCATTATTCATGTATTAAATATTAATTTGTCTTCCTTTCGTCCATTAAAATGCTGAAAGCTGACTCAAGTCCAATTTCATCACATAATTTGTCTTCCCTCATAATTTTCTAGGGGTGATGACGGCCATTCCACACAATTTCTACTCCAGAATAATGAAGTGAGTCTTCATTTAGTAGTTTTTTAAAAAATATTGACTAATTAGTTTCCGTTCTGCTAACATCTACATTTCTGAATAAGATAATTGTCCTGTCATCATTAGGAAAATTTTTGCTGATTTCATAGTAATGATAAAAGTGTTTTATGACAGGCAGGAACAATGTTCTGTTTGTTCTCTCTTATTTTCCACACACAAATAATAGAAAATACTTCTAGTTTTGTGTAGGACAAATGATGTGGCTGAGACATGTCACACAATCCATTTGAGCGAAACATGATTGTTACATATTTTATCTCACCTCTTCTTTCCCCCTGTCAGAAAAGTGCATTGTATAAAAATATGAAAAAGTCTGAAAAAGACATGTAAATTACATGCGTACTTATTTTTAAAAAATGTTTTTCCAGGGAACAGCAAGGAGTCACTCTTCCAGAAGCGGGTCGGTATGCAACTGGAATATTTTTCCTGGACAAAACACATCATGAAGAAAGTGAAGGACTATTTGCAATCCTCGCACGAGAGTGTGATCTTAAAGTAAGCATAGCCACCAAAGCTGTTCAAAATTTTAACTTTATTATAACCATACCTTCTAGTGTACAATGTGAATAATATTATTACAACTAGCATATTAGTATAATAATAGTAATAATATTAGTTTGTGTACGGAGCATGGAAAATTGAAGATGAAATTCCTAGTCAGATTTGAAGAATTGAAAGGAGATTGTGAGTGAGTGCTATGCTTTCACTCCCACGCCGTCCTCCTTTCTCCGCTGACGAGATTCATCCTGTATCCATTTACTACTACTACAGACACACTCTCCTTCCTACAAGATGTCTGTGCATATGGAGTTGACATAGTTTTCATGGACTTTCCTTCCTCCCTCTCTCCAGTGATGTAATCCCTATAAGTCTATCTATAGGTACTTTCCCTCGTCTCTTTTATGGGGGGGATCCTATGACGTAAATTGTGTAAGAAGGTGACTTGGCCAAGTTTTGGTCTCGTTTCCAGCAAACTGCACTCCATGCTCTTCTCACAAACTGTTATAATGCAACTGCTGGAGAGCGAACGGGTGAGAGAGAGAGAGAGATGGAATCCGGCTCTCTCTGTTTTTTTGTTTTCAAAATCGATTTTCTCCAGCACCAAAAGTAAAAGAGCAGTTCAGTGCAGAGTGGAAGAGTCAGCGTGTGAGAAATCTATAGTTATTTCACGTTTTCAACACAATTTTAACTCATCTCTGTCTCTCTCTCTCTCTCTTTTATGTTTGGGCAAGGTACAAACACTTGAAAAGGAATTTAGGACTGTCAAGCACATCAAAAAGTGTAAAAAAAACAAGTGACTAGTTGGCTCAAATGAAAGACTTTCTCCCTTTCTCTCTCCAGTACTAAATGAACAAGGAACACTGTATCACCATGTATAAAGGAAAAGGAACTACAATTTCCAGTGGAGAAAATCCATTTGGAAGGAAAATCTCAATCTACTATAAATTTATAGATTACCCATCCCCAATTTTTTATTCAGCTCATCCTTTCTAAAGGAGAGTGAAAGCGAGAGAGAGAGTTCAATCTCACACTATTTGCCGAAAAGATGGGGGGAGGGAAAGGAAAATTGCATGGATTCTGATGAGCGTTGATGTTTGCACAAGATGAATTGAGAACTCGTATATTCTATTGATTTTTCCCCCATCTCTTCCCAATTTTTTCTCTACTCTCCAAACCACAAATAGGTCATACATCCTATTACGTAAGGCAAAGAGTTGAGAAAGATACTTTTACTTTCTCCAGCTTTCTCTTTTTTTAAAAAAAAGCTGACCAATTCTTGAGGGTGGAAAAGGAGAAAAAAAATTTTCGGCCCAATTTAGATCTTCTTTTTGTTACTTTGTCTGACAACTATAGATAAAGTGAATTGTGCTCCAGGGAGAAAGAATGGAAAATAGGCACAAGTCAAATGCTAAGATGAAAAGCCACCGCCAAACTTGCTTTCCAAATGATGATGATGTATGTCTGCTTAGGGGTTGTGAAATCTGTGGAAAAGAGTTTAATGATAAAATAATAGTCTAGTGAAGTGTTTTATCTAGTTTGTCACTTAATGGTGTGTAAAAAATGAATATTTTGTTTTATACTTTTAGGTTATGTGTTGGCGGACAGTGCGTAAGTACTTATTACCAATTTTAATCTTTAAAAAATTCATAGAGAATTGTACTAAACAAAAGACATATTGTGCTGACTACGTATTCTAAATTTATTTTTGCAGCGACGGATAACCGATCGATTGGTGAGGTTGCGAGAGGATCGGAACCCTTCATGCGGCAAGTTTTTGTCAGTGGTGATCAAAATGACTTGGATGCCATATCCCGACAGGTAAATTTAATTGTCATGAATGAAAATTAGTTTTTTAAAAAAAGAGAAAGTACGAAAGAATACTTGTACGTTTTCTCAGTGTGTGTGCGTGTGGGAGAGAATAGAAAAAAGGATAAGTGGGTCGGAATTTTTTTGTCATAAACTTTTTGAAGAATGAAAGGTTTTCTGAAGGTCACTCATTTAATTTTTGACGACTGTTTACGTGCGCGCACAGCACGGCTGTATTTTTATTTGACAATTGGGGGTTGTTTTGTGTATAATAAAATTTGTGCTGTCTGCCTCTCGGGTGGAATTGTTCGTTTAATAGACTATTATTGTAACATTTCTATTTCTGTAGGTATTCATCCTGAGGAAAAGGGCAACTCATACGATTCCCCGTCCGGGAGCTCGATTCTACGTCTGCTCTCTCTCCACCACAACCGTTGTCTACAAAGGACAACTGACCTCGGAACAATTATGGTTAGAATCACATTTCTGGCATGAGACTAAAATGTTAAAATGTTTCCTTGTAAATCATGCATTTCTATTTTTTTAGGAACTATTATCCAGACCTCAAAGGTAGAAACCATTTTTCTATTGATTGATTGACTGTGATAAAAGAAAATTTGTGTAAACTTTTTTTAATTGAAAAACTTGACACAGCTGATGAATACAAAACTTACCTGGCTTTGGTTCATACCCGTTTCTCCACAAATACTTTCCCCAGTTGGGAGCGAGCACATCCTCTCAGGTACGATGAAAGTTAAGTTTGTTGTGTGTGAAAGTGTGCTTTCTCCTTTAAAACTTTCACTCTGATTTTCCCCCTTTTGTCTAAAAGGTTACTCGCTCACAATGGTGAGATTAACACACTCCGTGGAAATGTCAATTTGATGAAGGCTAGGGAAGGTGTAATGAAGAATGCAGTTTTCGGTGCAAATCTGAAACGTCTGTATCCCGTTGTTGAACCAAATTTGTCTGATTCCGGGTCAGCTGACTGTGTACTCGAATTTTTGGTTCAAGCTGGAGGTCGTAGTCTTCCAGAGGCTGTGATGACACTTGTGCCAGAAGCATGGCAGAATGATCAGTTGATGGCTCAAGAAAAGAAGGATTTTTATCGTTGGGCTTCTTGTGCAATGGAAGCTTGGGATGGTCCAGCTTTGCTCGCTTTCACTGATGGACGTTACATTGGTGCCATACTAGACAGGAATGGTCTTCGACCATCCCGCTTTTACGTGACAAAGGACAATATCATGGTGATGGCATCCGAAGTCGGAGTGTACGATGCGGATCCACTCAACATTGTTCAGAAGGGGAGACTGAAACCCGGGAGAATGTTATTGGTGGACACCAAAGACAAATTATTTATAAGGGATGAAGAACTCAAGTCAAAGATTGCTAAAAGTAGACCGTACGGGATTTGGCTTCAAGTAAATACAAAATTCAATTAATTCCCTTCACTTTCATTTTGATTGACCTAATTGACATTTGATTTTTTGTGTTTGAAAGGAACAAGTGACTATGGATGAATTGAGAAGTGCTCATACAGGTCCTCGAACCGACGAAAATGACAGAGGAGTCACGAATGGGATTGAGGACAAGAAAAATGGTGCTGTGTATCACTACCAAGCCGATAAGAGACTTGGGATGTTTGGCTACACAATGGAAACTTTGACCCTTTTGATGCTCCCGATGGTGACGACCAAGTAAAGAATCCCATCATTATTTTTTGATATAAATCAAATGAGGACAAATTGAACCGATTATGTCAATCATGGCCTGATCTGTTGATTGTAGTAAGGAAGCCTTGGGATCGATGGGAAATGATGCACCCCTCGCATGTCTGTCACTGTACCAACCCCTGCCCTATGAATATTTTAAACAACTCTTCGCCCAAGTATGACATTACTTACTAATATTTTCTTCATTGCAATTGCATATTCATAGAACTTTGTATTAAAGTCTTTATTTAGTACAAGTGTAACTAGTTAAAATAGACAAAGACAAGGTAAATTCTTAGAGAGTTCCGATTTAGTTTCCAATGTCTCTCCACAATCTTGAAGAAAAATTTGGAAGTGTGTGTGGTACCAGTAAAGTCCACTATCCTCACGATTGTTTTGCTTAAACGATTTTGATTCTTTTGGCACTTGATACGACACTTTGGGAGTGATCTTCTTTACCACTACTAAAATTCTCAAAACCGCCATTACTGCACAGGAATTTGGATAACGGAAAGAGAATTTTGACAAGTGATCTCATTTTTTAAGTAATTACATACTATATGATAATAAAATTGACGTACTAGGAATCAGTTGAAATTGGAATCTTGAAGGAGGAAAAATTGTCAATTGATGGAATTTGATCCCTTATTTTTTTCTTTAAATCCGGAATGACTCTTGTTCTCACATCATTCCATTTCTCCAAATATCTGAATGAAAAAATTCAATTGTCAATTTAATTTTTTTTTTAAAAAAAATGAAATTTAATTATTATTTTACCTGTGTAATTTCTGCTGGAAATTTATCTCAGCCTTTTTGTGTGCTGCTGTCATGTCAGGCCAATTTCTCAACTTGTATTTGTGTGTAATGTCATAGTAGACAAAACATTGCTTGACCAAATCGACGTGCAAGACTGACAGGTGGTTGTAAGTAGCAGGGTCAATTACCACATTTTCACGAGGATTCACCACACATTTTGACACTTCCCGGTCCATTGTGAAAAAGATTTGTTTGTGTTGAGATGGATTAAATTGCTTGAGGATTTCGTTCATTCCATAATATTCTGAAATTCTTGGATTTTTCGTGAATAAAACTCCAGAATGGTTACTGATTAAAAATTCAGTATTAGTTGTCAATTTTTGGAGTGAACCAAAGAAAGCACTAATCTTTTCTTCGTCGGTATTGTAATTGTTATACTTTTTCTTCAAATAGTACTCCATTTTGGCCATGATCACAAACGAGAGAGAGAGAGACGCTAAACACTCAAGTTTGTGTAATACCAGAGTAGTCAAAATCGTGTAGGTCGAAATGTCTAAAGACCAAAATATCTCTACTACTATAGTCTGGTCTGTTAATATGATGTAGCATGGAAAGTAGAAATTTATAAAATCCCTGTGGCCCAACGTAACTCCAGGAATACAAGGGTAAAGGATTATTCCTTTGTGTGCATACGCAGATATAGCCCCGCATGTGTGTTAAAGGACCTGTTCGACCAGAGTGGGTATTGGTCAAAAGTG
>WJFB01003553.1:0-12828 GCA_009870185.1 Pygmarrhopalites habei | reverse complement strand
ATCCACTGAACAACTCCAGCAAGTTTCACCTCCATCCCGAATTTACAAGATAGAAGGATTGCTTGTCAGACATGAACAATGGACAGGAAATGATTAGCTAAGTAAAGTAGTCAACACATTCCAAAATATTCATAGGCTGATTCACAGGAAGGAGGGAGTGATGGCAGGGATACCAAAAAGGTAGCCAAGAAAAAACAGGAGTCCTGGTCCAGGACTATCTGTGTATATCTAGCACTGCCAATAAAGTAGCTGTCCCCAATGGCATCCTCAAGTTGTCCGTTTCAGTGTCAACTGTTCCGAGTCTTGTCTGACTGTGATGACACGTTCTGCCTGTTCCTGGGCAAAATTTGTGGCTACTGAATCCCACGTTCGATTTTGTAGTATTGTCAAGACGGGATTATGTTTCGTCTCCACAGACTGGAGCTCCAACGTCATCGGTTGACCAATTGGTCTCATTTTCATCAACCCGGGCATCTACACAACAAAATTTACTCAAATTAGCACAGAAATCACGACTGGCTTCAAGTCAGTGACTTGTAATTTTTCATTGACATGCTATCAGATTTCCGGGAACTTAATGACTGCACCAAATTCTAGGGATTCGCAATAGAAATACCTTTGCAATGGGGACGACAGCCTGACCCAGGAAGTCATTACGTGACAGTCGATCGTAGTCCCACACTGTGAACACGATGACTGCTTCAGGTTTCGAACATGTACCCTCGGACACTATCCAACTGAATTTCTCATTAAAAACAGGATTCAACATGTCAAATTTAGTGTCCGTCTTTTGTTTCTTCACGTCCTGAAATTCAAAATGAATTTAACTGAAGATTTGTATTAAGATATTTTTAAAATACAAATTGGTCAATTGACCCCACCTTGAAATAAATAGGAGGCTCTAGACTGATCTCAACGTGAGGGTCACTACTCGGCACCCTCTTCGAACAACATTGAAAGAATTTCCAAGGTTCATCTCTCGCTGAAAGATTTGAGGCTGAAATCACTTCTACAGCCAGAGCCCCACTGTGATAATTAACTCGGACTGTTAAACTACCCAACTTTGACTTTTCCTTCTTCTCCTGCAAAATCACATTCAAAATAATTTCGATCCTTGTACGTAAGTATTTAGCTTGTATTTTTCGGAAATTCTATACCATTTGTTCTTCTGCTGCTTCGCGGAAGTAGGCAGCTATGAGGACTTCGGTGGGAAGTGAAAGACAAGACAGGAATATGTTAAGAGCCTTATAATATTTTGTTTCAATTTCCTCTGCGTTCAGTCCTCCTCCTCCTCCTTCGAAGTAAACACGAAGAGTTGGTATTATATTCTTCACCCTTTGGAAAAATTGTCCATGAGTTCTAGCGTCCTTGGATTTTGTGAAATGCTTCAGGCCATTCAGAATCACTTGACACGTGACATTCCAGAACATTTGCAGTATCTATTTTAAAACTCTAATTATTTTCATTTGTACTAAACTTTAAGCAATTCAAGAATATTTCTGTGATTATTTACTCTGATAAAGTTGAGTTCCAGAAGTTTTTTGTGAAGGACGACGATATTGTTCTCAAGGTACTCGAGGACTAGGACGAGGGAGTCATCCTCCGTCTTCGCCGAGTCTTGAAGGAAGTGAAAACACTCAGCAAAACGTGAACGTAGCTAAATAAAAACATTTTAAATTGGCACTCTCTTCCTGTGAAACTGTCAAGTATTTGATGTGAATTGGAGTGAATCCTGACCTCTGGTCGAACTCTTTCCGCGACCCCCATCATGATTTTCTTGCACTGGAGGTCAACATGGGAGAGGGTGCCGGTGAGGAGGGTGTTGATCCTGTGTCTGTGAGTTTGGGCGTAAGAGTCTCCGACTGCCTTGTCCAACTCTATGAGAATATCGTCCATTTTAATATCATCCGGTATCTTTATAAGGGACTCCTACGAGACCGCCAAATATCATCATTCTTATTCTAGATCCGAATTCGGGGATTCTCTATCAACTTCAAAATTGTACTCACGAACCTTGACATACTCAATGTTGTTGAGGGCTGTGCACAGCCTTTCGGAAATGTCGAAAGTATCGACAGTGTCAAAGTAGCTCTCCTTCTCAAGCTTGGCCCTCTTCAGTCTGGCATACATTATTGTCACGAAACACATTACCTACACAAAGAGGTGAAATTAGATTAAAAATAAGTAGATGGAAGCTAAATCACATTTTCAAACAAGGTCAAGAAGAGGTCATAGGTCACACAAAGGTCGAAGGTCAAATAGAGGTCAAGGGGTATAAGGAGGTCAAAAAGCAAGAGATATCAAAGGTGGATAAGAGGTCAAAATGATGTTTAACTCATACACCCACCTCAAAAATGTAATGTAGAATCACGTATCCTTCCACCACATCCGGCCAGTTTAATTGTTGCCAAAATGTGACCAACTGAAAAAAGACGACTCCAGCGTCCGTTGCGGAGGAACTTGTCAAAACATACTCATCCTGTACCACCACAGTGTCGATTTTGATTGACCTTGAAATCATGTCCGATGCTTTGATGAGGGCATAGCCCAACCAGAGGACGAGAACAGGGCGGAACCATCGATGATAGCGATTAAGATACAGATACTTTTTCTGAAGCACCACTTGACTTTCCCCGCCCTTTGACTCATTGTCCGCCGAGTTCGAATCAAAGATTTTTTCTTGATCCACCACAAAAACTTGTGTCTGAACATACAGGTCAAAGAGAGCTTTACAAAGATTCCTTCCACCTTGTGAGTGACTCATGTCGAGCAGAACATTCTTCAACTTCTCGTTTGTGTCATACTCTTTCAGTGAATAAAAACAGAGAGACTCCACATCATGAATGATCATCTTTTGAAACTCGTCGAATGCTAGAGACATGTAGTCGATGAGTCCATCCAACCAGAATAGAGGTTTCCATTTACTGGCACACTCTCTCATGAGTGCATTCACATCATTGATGAGGCGAGCAAGACATTCAATTCGATCATACACCACCGAATCCTTGAAAGGGTCGAGGACCGAAAAGAATTCACTGAACCTCTTGTCATACCATTCTAGAATGGCCATTCGGATCTCCGCTTCAATCCAAAATTGTACTTTGAAAATCCCACTTTGACATTCGAATTTTGTGAGGATGTCTCTACAATGCTTGATTGACTTGACAGCTTCGTGAACCACATCTTGAGATTCGTACAGATGGTTCCGTATAACTGGTAGGATTTTTTCGATTGCTAACATTACCATGTTCGTCTCAAGTTCACACTCTTGAATGACCTTCCAATCTCGGGCTTTGTCGAGAGCATGCTCCAATTCTGAGAGACGTCTTTCCAGGGAAAATAATCCAAGGTTGTATTTTGCGTACGCGTTCCATCGCACAATGGCCTGGAAATTGCGAAAGAAATGCTGTAGAATAATATTAGAAAATTATTCATGAAGTTGCATGAATGTTACTTGTGATGCTTCGCTGATCCCCGTTTGAAGAGCGTACTGGAAAATGAGGCAGGTGGCAGCAGGGGGGATTTCTCCATTCCAAGTCCCGCTGAATCTGGAAGACTCGTACTGTAGAATGTGATCCCACAACATCTCAAGCGTTTGCCGTGGCTCTGCGTACTCTTCCTTTCGTGTGAGTTAATAGAAATGTTTCGGTCAGATCCTGACATTTATTTATTGAGTAGCCATTAATTAACTACATTTTTGTGAATAAATATTTTAAAAATAGGTGTTCATATTTTGCTTACATAATTACGGCCGTGGCGGTAGGCATGGGTCAGCCATATTTCAACGAGGAGTCGTCCCGAAGCTTCCCTTTTCCGATGAGTCGTTCCTTTGATGTAGTGCCATTTGGACTCTCCTTCACATGAAATCTGGAATGGTTTTTTTGAAAAACATATTGTTTTCAAAACTAGCAAGCATGACTAGGTAAAATGGGAAAAAATCGGAAGCTGCTTTACATCTCGAACTGGGAGAGAAACTTTTCCGATGTAGACATCATGACTCTTGTTATGTCTACTTTTGTCACTACTACTCCACTTCCGACCATGTGGTGTGTTCTCCAGGACAGGCTGATCCGACTCATTGTCCCACAGTTCGATGGTCAGTGTGTCAATACTTGGTCGAAGAGCAAGACATTGAAATCTTTGTTCCCAAGTCGGCGCTCTTGTTTGAATTTGCACAGCAGTTTTTATGAATGGAGGAACGGTCGAGTAAATTTGATCATGTCGCTTTTCAGGGGGTGGTCTTGTGTGGTCTTGTGGTGATTTGACATGCTTCGGTCGGAGTGGTGACCCCGTCGAAATTGTTTGCCATTCTTTGATACTCAGTTGAAATTCCACTCCCTGGATATCAAACGAATTTTGTGAGAATTATTCTTCAGAAGAATTTCTTCTGTTTGTAACTCGAAGGAAAGATATTTTGATTTAACTTACAGACTCTGTGGACTCAACGGCCACGATGCAGTAAGGATCTGGTAATTTTTGAAAGTCCCTCGCTTCAATCCCATCCGCCCTCCTTATTTTGGAATTGACGACAGTCAAGGGATAGGGTTCACCCACGACGTGCTCCATGGCGTGTACTTGTTCCTATTCATAACAAAATATTTTTAAAAATCCGCGCTTTCTTTTTAAAATATGAATATTTATTTATTACTTTGGGTTCCGCTTTGAAGGCAATGTGAGAATAAAGGCAGAGATCCTCCTTGGTAGACGGGAATCGGACTGTAGGGACCCCCAGATAGTGGACACTTGTGTACAGGGCCTCTTTGTACAAAGTGTTCGGAGTAATCAAATGTGCCTTGTGTTCCTTGAAGGCTGGGTCAAACTTTCCTTTATTTTTGTACACTGTCAGCTCATACAGATCATCATGAGGTCGACTGTCTCTTTTCTGACTTGCAACCTCAGCAGCCATTGCTCTGTCAATGCTACTTTTTTGTCGACTCTCCTGGATGACAGCTCCGATAGATGGAATGGGTGGTGTCAAGTGTTGACCTGTATCTTTTTCTATACTCAGCTTCTTTCCAGGTTGTGCAGGGGAAGGCGGGTAGTCTGAAATTCCTTTCGTTGGAATGGGCGAACTTCGATGAGAAGAATCACTAGCTATGCTGCCGTAAGGTTTTCTCCTGTCCATCGATCCTGCTGGTGAAGGAGGAGGTGATGCAGTGAGGATTGAAAGTCGATTCGGGCTTTTAGGTGGTTGACTTTCTTGTGATAGTCTTCTTGACCCTCGTCGTTCTTGAGTTGGGTCATTTTCAGGAGGATTGTAAGGGACTAATTGAGGAGAGGGTCTCTTACCATCGGAACTGATGGAGGGTGGTCTGGCCCATTGTGGTTGTGGTTCACTCAAAGTTTGTTGGGAGGATTTCGGTGATTCGGAAGGGAGTTTCTCGATTGGAAGAGGCGATGGATTTTGAAAGGATAGACGGCGGGATGGAATTGTGAGTGCATTCTTTTTGGACAAGTCACCACTCCCTACTATTTCATTCTTTGGAGTTTGAAGTGGTGAGTAGGAAGGGGATTTTTCTGGTGGCAGTGATTTCTGAATTGTATTGTTTGACCTTTGTCCTTCACCTCTGGCATTTAAATTGGATTGGATTGGTGAAATAGGGGCATGGCCGACATCTTCCTTGGTTTTGTCACGATTTTTTTTACTTGTGGAACGACCATATGGACTCTCTTTTTTCTTTTTCACTTTTTCTGAACTTTTGTTCTTGGCTGGGCTTTTCCCACGTTCGTTTGAACTACTTTTTGCCCTCTTGGGGTCATCTTTCTTTTTCTTCGTCTTGGATTTACTTCTGGATTTGTCCTTGCCTTTGGGTGACTTACTTTTCTCCTTGCTTTTGTCTTTCTTCGGTTTGGATGGCATTTTGTTGTAGAACAGTTAACTGTGTTTAGTGTAATTTTATTAGGATTGTGCTACAGAGTTTTTGTGGGTCGGGTCATTTATTTTTATACTTCATTTTCGTAGAGTTTGTAACCTAAAGAAAGTTTCTTTGAGAGAATCTCTTCGTTTTGAGAGTTTTAAGTTTGTCCAGCAAACAAGTTCTGTTATTGACATTGCTGTGTTCAAAATGTGATTCTGAATCTTAGATCAGAATTTATTTTGGCGGGAAGTCAACTTTTTATTTTGTTCTGATTGGGACCAGAATAGGAAAATGCAGTAACCATGGTTCGTCCCTAAAAGTCTATCTTGAAGATGTGTGACACACACACACAGAAGTCTAACTAAGACGTCCGGTGAAGAAACTGTGATCAATAAAAATGGATGTTTAAATTTTATATTCCAAGCCGCAGCGTACCTTGTACGAAGAGTACTGAAGGAGTGTACCAAATAATGATCAAATAGTTTTATTTTGAATAAACATGATTGAATAAATGAATGTACTTTAACACAACATTTAACGATTATTGACATTCCATTAGAAGTTTATGTGAGTTATTTTTACAACTGAGAGGATTCAAGTGACCGGCACTGAATCCTAAGTCCCATCGTCAAATAACACAATTTATCACATAAAGTCATCCGAAACTATGACCCTTCCGCCGGGTTTCAAAACTCTTTGAGGGTCGATTAAACACAGACACGCACATTCTAGTTAGTTAACTACAAATCCCTGCATAGTCATGTCACTTGATTCATGTGAAATTTCCCCAGCTCGGCTTTACTGTGTGCGTGTCTCTCACTCCAGAACCACAGACCACTTTTGGTTCACTTTTGAAAGAATGAACTGGACTGTTCGGTTCGTGGAAGGTCACACGTGAACTTGCAGAGGTGCTTATGATTTTTGATCGACGTGAGCTAACTAGGTAGGAAGAGAATGACAAGCCTTATAATAAGCTTTATACATATTTATCCGACACAATTACTCGTAATTAAGTGCAAGAATGCGGGAGAGAGAAAAGTTTTTATTCAAAAAGTTTTCACAATCCAGCACTTGAATTCTTCATTCTTCTGCACAAAAATAAGTTTTTTACTATTTTTTTAAAAACTACATACCAAATCCGAAAAACGGTGATACCCGGGTACGATGAGGTTATGGAGTTCCAGGGTGTAGTCCAGCTGAATTCCCAGACTTTCTTACCTCAGGGTGAATTTTTTGAAAATTTTATGTTGACGGAGAACAAAGATCTGAAAATCGGGTAATGACCCGGTTACATGTGAAAGTTGAGTTATGAAAGCAACATTTCTAAATTCTCCATGGTTTTTCATCCCATTGTGCATTTTTTCAGAATTTAGGTTGCTGGAGATCAAGAATCCGAAAACCGGGTAATACCCGGGTAGGATGAGGACATAGGGTTTCGGAAATAGCATAGCTGAATTCTCCGTGTGCTTTTACCCCAGTGAGATTTTTTTCAGATTTTTAGAACAAAGTTCGAAAATTGTTTGAAATTGTTTTTCAAACAATTCAATCAATTAATTGATCGACTCAAATTGTTTGTTTTGATTGAAATTGTTTGAAGCTTCAATCAAACAACCGATCCCTACTCCAATCGAGTCAGCTTGGTTTCAGTGTACTTTTTCAAAAAATTTTCAAAAAATATTAACTGGTAAGCCACACATGCAGAAAACTAGAAAAGAAATTTGGGGTTAAAGCGGTACATTTATGTATTATGGACATTTTCCCCTCTTTAAACTTGAACAGGAATTTTTTTGTCATTTGAAGGGACTACCCTTTTGTATCTAGAGAATGTGACCGAGGTTAGTTGCACCCAAAATAGAAAGGAACAACGGGTTAAATGTCCTTGCCCTGCCCTTGGGAAACTTAATCTAAATATACATGTGCCTCCTTTCCTGTTCTGCCCAACTTTTCATAAGACATGGGTTCTCATAAAACAAATTCCTTTAGGTGTACTTTGACATTGTGAACAACAGTTGACTTTCATTATGTGTATGTGTACAGAGTCCGTACTACAGACTGTAGACTAGAGTGTACAGGAACAATTTAACTTGACCAGACTATCAATTTGTTCAGGTAATTTCCAAGTTTATTTAGTAAGATTGCTTGCCCGACATAAGAACTTATGCAAAAGAACTTATCCATAAGAATTTGTGACAAAAAAAAAGAACTTACGACAAGATACGGACCCTGACAGCAACTGCAGAGCTGAAAGCATTTACAGTCACTATCAGCGCTGCACCGGTCACTGTTTTGAGGCACTTCAAAAGTTGGGTGTGTGTGTGTATGTGTACAATTTCTTTCTTAAATTTTCAATGAAATACCTTGAGATAATATTTTTATTATTAAGTCTACCTAAAAATTCGACCTACGGTCCTTAAAATGAGTTTTAAGAGTTTTTTTAAAAAATAAGTGCAGTCAGGCACACAGTTCCCTAATTTGTTCCTTTCTACCACAAATTAGGGGCAGAGAGGAACAAATCTGGGGAAATCTTAGAATATGCATCTCAATGTAGATAATGTCGAGTACAAAATATATACTCTATAGCCTGCACGCTATACAGTATATGCATATTCTAAGGTTTCCCCAAATTTGCTCCTCTTTCCCTATTTTGTTCTTTTTCATGAAACTAGGAAACTTCCACTCCGGAAAGTTTTCTTTGAAACTTTCTTTGGTGAAAGTTTCATTGGCTGGAACTTTCCGGGGTGGAAAAATCCGGATACCCCTTTTCACTACTCCTTAATTGTGGTAGAAAGGAGCAAATTAGGGACTGCGTGCCTGACTGAAGTGGTTTTGTGTGTAAGTTCTTTAGTCGGTAAGTGCTTTTGTTCATTCGTTCTTTTTGTCATAAGTTCCTTGAGTCATAAATTCTTATGGATAAGGTTCTTTTGAACCAGTTCTTATGTCAGGATGACACCGTACAATTCAATGGTGTGACAAACATCACGGTCGAAACCCACATGAATGTTACACAACAATAATACTACTTACATGATTTGTACTATTTAAGGAAACCTCCAGTTCCGTCTGCCCTCTGACCTTCAACCGTTTTTTTAAAATTTTCTTTTGGAAATTTTTGGATAGAACGTGTTTGGAATCCATCACGAAAATTGTCCCTTTTGTTTGAATTCTTAAACCACTACAACACCTCTAGAAAATGTCTGCAGGTAAAGGTGACCCTCGAAGATTCCAATGTCCCTCCTGTTCTTACTCATCATTGAGACTGTCAGGTCTAAATTCTCACCTCCTTGTCCACACCACTGACCGCCCATTTCCCTGTCCCTACAAATCATGTTCATACAAAGGAGGGAAAAGTGAACATTACGTCCAAAATCATGTGGCCACAGTTCATTCAACCAAATCATTTCAATGTTCCAAATGTCCTTTTCTTGCCACTCACCAATACAGAATCAAGAGACACATGACGAATATCCACCCGACTCCACAGCAACGATCCCTCATTTTCAAATGTGTGCATCCTGGTTGTGACCATCAAAGTCGGACATCTTCTCTTCTGAAAGATCATGTAAAAATCCATGGGCCCAAGAAACATTCATGTCCACATTGCCCTCACAAAACTCACCTCAAATTGAGTTTGACAATGCATATTAGTGCAATTCATTTGAAAGACAAACCACTTTCGTGTCACTTGTGTTCCTTCTCCACTGCTCATCGCCTCAGCTTGACCAATCACATTAGTGCTCATAATGATGAACGTCAAAAATTATTCAAATGTTCATCGTGTCCTCATTCAACTTATACAAAGGATCAATTGGCAAAACATGGATTGGTTCACAAGGAAGAGAGGCCATTCAAATGTGCCCAATGTGACTATAGGGGGAAATCAGGATTGGCCCTTAGACTCCACTCACTAACTCACAACAATGACAAGAAATATTCTTGTCACCTGTGTCCATACAAAGCTGTTCAAGGGTCAAATTTTAAAGCACACCTACGGACTCATACTGGTGAAAAACCATACAGTTGTCCCCTTTGTGACTGCAAATATTCTTCCAAGTCTGCCCTCAATTCACATATTAGGTCACACATTAAAGAAAAACCATTCAAATGTCCTGACTGTCCTTTTACAAGTGGAAATGCAACTGGAGTAAAATCACATTGGAAGGTAGTCCATGTGGGGGACAAACCATTCAAATGTTCATTTGACACTTGTCAGTATTCAAGTGCAACGTCAAATGGAGTGAAATCACATGAGAGGAGACACACTAGAGAGAAACCATTTGGATGTCCCCACTGTCCCTACAGTTGTCGTTACAAAGAAAATTTGATAGTTCATCAAAGGATTCATAGTGAAGAGAGACCATTCAAATGTTCCATGTGCCATTACTCCTCTAAGACTTCACAAGGTTTACGCTGTCACGTGACAACTCATACAGGAGAAAAACCATTCAAATGTACCTACTGTGACATGACCTTTTCTTCAACATCATCTCTGAAAATTCATGAAATGAGACATAGAAATGACAAACGATGGCCATGTCAATTTCCTCAATGTGACTATAAAACTGTTGACAAATCTGAACTTAGAGTTCATCATAGAAGTCATACAGGAGAAAAACCATACAAGTGTGAGCTGTGTGAATATAGAGCTAGTACAAGTGGGTCTGTCAAGAGTCACATGAGGACACATACAGGAGAAAGACCATACATGTGTTTGGTTTGTAAGTATGAAGCGACGACAACCAGCCATTTGAAAACTCATCGATTGATTCATGAAGCACTCAAACCATTTCCATGTCCATTTTGTGAATACAAAGGGAGACAATGGCCATATTTGGTGAGTCATGTGCAAAGAATTCATAGAGTCAAGTTGGACAAGGGACAGTGGAATCAGTCAAACAGAATGTTGTTGTCAACATGTAGAATCTGTAGTAAAACTTTTAAGGATGAGTCAAATCTTGCGAGACATCATGAGGTTGTTCATCAAATTCCATTTATTCTGATCAACAGGATTTCATTGTGAACACGTACAACGTGGTAAAGTAACACATAATGACAATGTAAGTTATACAAAAGAATTCCGAGTCCTACAGGGGTGGCCGGGAGGTTCAAAAATTCGGATTTTTGCGAAATTCATTTGTATATAATGAAATAATGTGTAATATCTTACCTTCCCATTTACAAATTATTATGAATTTCAATTCAATTTAGTTACATTTGGTTTTTTTTAAAAAGGGAACATACATATTTTCTTTTAATAAACCATACACACACACGTGTGCTAAAATTACTATATATATACATATATATAAACTACTTCTTTAGTAATAGTATCTAAGTATTATAATAAGTGAGTCATGAGTACTCCTTGAAGTGGGGAACGCTTAAGATGAACTTTGACTTCATCCTCACCCCAACTAAAATTGTATATTGGATAAAGTCCAATAAATACTATGGACAATAATATTTTGTGTACATTCTTTGACTCATATTACATTACTCCACTCCCTTGTCATCTCCTCCATCTGTTGAGCGGTTAATCTACTCTGTGGTTCCATTCGTATCAATTTTTTAACGATAATCCCTTCTGCATCAGGCAAATTAGGACGGAATTCAAATTCATCGCTTTCATTCCAACATTCCTCTCGGAATATTTTAACCTTTTTTAAGTAATCAGCATTATTTTCTGAAGCATCCACCCATAGCAGCCACACAAAATAAAATCATTCCTAGTGCAAACATGTCTATCGGAGTTCCATATTTTCTTTCAACCCTTTGTTCTGGACTTCTAAATGATGGACTACCCCTTCCACTACAAGCAACATCTTTCTCCAGTCTTGCCATCCCAAAATCAATTATTTTGACATTTGCTGGAGCATCAAGGGATTGAGTAGGAGTATCAAGAGCCAACATTACATTACCAGGATGTAGATCACGATGAAGACATTTGAAAGAATGGAGATAGGATAATCCTTTGGAAATTTGCCATACATATTTCTTCCCAAGTTTCATTCTTGATGACACACTCAACTTTGGATCTTTTAACCAAGCATGCATAGATCGCCCATCGTAAAATTCACAATGAAGGAATAGATAACATAAATCTTTTTTTAGGATCAAATTTTGCCATATTGTCTACAGGCGGCATACGGTGTTCTTTCCATGAGTCATAGTATTTCATTAAATAATTCTTTCCAGACCCTTCGTTTTGTCTTATCTCACGCCCGTCATATGACAGGTCCTCAATCCCTGTCTTCAATTGTAACAAATCCAGAATGGAGATTTCAAATTTGGTTGCTTCATCTGCACCAACACAAAGTCCAATAATTTTGACAGCATGTCGTAAATTCGTACATACTTGATCAATTGGCTCAATTACTTAAACTTCAAAATATGTATCATCCACAACAAGTTGTGAGGAGTCAGTTAATTAAAAACCTTGTATGAAGAATTGAGTGGGAAATGTCGTCGTATGGATTATTTCAATACATTTTTTACTGGTGTCACAGAATTGGTTGACTGTCCATTCGGTGCTATTCTCCTCGTTGTCTCCAAAATGGATAGGATGAGTTATGTCATCAAAGTAATTCCAAGTGAAGAGTCAAATTTCCATTTTGATCAACATGCTCAATTGGCAAACAAATTGATTGACCTGTCATCCCTCCCTGATGTCCGCCAATCATTCATTGTACAATTTTTTGAACGTTGGTCTGAAGAAATATCAATTACCAAAGATGACAATGATAAAGATGATGATTATCCCTTTGAAATTTTTTCCGAAAATCCATTATCATCATTATTTTTTGTCCAAATGGAATTTTGTCCTGAAGGACACTCGCCACGTGGCTTAATAGACGAAGGGATCCATTGGAAGAACTCAAAACTGTACATCAGTTGTAGAGGTTATTTCCAAAACGTGGTATCTGCAGTGTGCCCGTGTGTGTGTATAGAAGCGAGCGGCATGAGTGGAGCGAGC